>CM033626.1:21543891-21667086 GCA_019453435.1 Rhinogobius similis | reverse complement strand
GACTTCTATAAAAATAGGTATTGTTGAAATGGGTCAAATCTCTGTATATTTTACCCTTATTCAAGCCCTAATAGCTTGAAGCATGAACAAAGATTTAATTTATAGTGAACAAATAGTTTATTAAGAATGATTCAGGTTTAGTGATTATTTAAAATAATCTAATCTAATTCCCTACCTATCTAACCCTAACCTTAAGTTACTAATCCTATGTGTTCATTATGAATTGAGTCTTTAATTAATAGTTCATTCTTTGTTAGGCCAAAATAAGGTCTAATTATTACAAATTGGTACAGAAAATTTATTTTCTGTCAGACAATTGAATCCTTCACCAGATTTTTACTCTAAGACATGCCAACATAGGGGTTGAAACTGAAATATTTAACCATCTTGTAGCTAAATTGGATTCTATTGAGACAAAAAGCTGTTTTGTGGACAGGTGACTCAAAATCTAAAAGACAAACTTTGGCTTATTATTCATTTTACACTTTGCCCCAAATTGTAGCTGGATTTGTAAAATTATGCACATGTAGATTTCACACATCTAGAATTGTTAATACATTTAAGTTAACTGTATAAACAATTATAGATGTGTGCAATCTACAACTGAAGAATCTCTCAAATGAAGTGAGTTTTCTGTGCAAAACATGTTGAGTTAAATGACTGAACTCACCATGTTTTGCACAGAAAACTCAATTGACAGAACTATACACCACCCTCCCATATTAGTATTCTGGCTGATAAGCTCCACACTGAGGTAACAAGACATCTGCTGGAGCTGGAGTCTGATTTTCTCACATACTGTAGATACTCATTACCCACTCTCACCTAGCCCACCTTAATTCCCCTGCCTCGCCTCCCCTTCACAGACGCAAATACCCCCTAATGCAGGTAGCTCAAGAGGTACCCAGAGACTTCCTGCCTGACGCTAGCCTGGCTTCTCCTGGGATTATTCACCACAATACACACGCCCCTCTTCCTCTCAATGTAAGTCGATCCATGCGAGAGCTTTGTGGCTTATGTACTGTCTCTCTTGCGCCACATACACACTTGTACCTCATACAGGATAGTCAGGTAGGATAGTTCCCAAGGCGCTGGGTCCTGTGGGATCTCTGACACAACTGATTGCCTGCTACAACCTTCCCTAATGACAAGAACAGCCTCGGAACCAACGGGCGACTCAAACTAACGTCCTCTTTTATTGTCTTTCCATCTGCCTCCTGTTTTGCGCTCCCGCGACTTGTTTTCTGACAGGGTTTTGCCGTTGCACAACTGTCAGTTTTGAACGTTAAGCTGGCTGCGAGTTTTGTTCAAATGTTGAGTCTTTTGCTGACTTTGACAAAATAGTTTAGTTTAAAGTAAGCGTAGTCGCGTCTTCTTCATGACATGTCTTTGTAAAAACACAGTAGCACTCGTACTGTTTAGACTTCAGTAGCTGCACAGCCAGAAATTCTATATTGTCGACCAAACGTATAGCTTACATAGCTATTTCACTTATTTTCACAGTTTCATTTTACACTGCACACAGAGATGAGGTTACTTCTCTAACAATGGGCTTTAGACGGCCTTCTCCCTGGACGATAAGTCATGGGGCAGTTAAAGATTCAAATTTACAGAGGTTATGACTCATTAGCACAAATTTTTCACTGGGGAAACCTAGAGTCACCAATTTATCTCACGCATGCAAGTATGTGGACAATATAGAGTAGCAGAGAGAGTCCACTGGAACATCCAGACCCCAGAGAGACCGTATGGCCAAAACAAAAACCGAAACCAAATCCCAGCCATATTTGTGCCTGAAATAGTAGATGTATGCAGGATTTTGCGGTCCATAGTTTGTTAAACAGGACAGCATGGATAGAGTGAGGGACAGAATGGGAAGATGCATCAGTTTGAATGTTCTTCCTGTTTCAATTATTGGATTTTGTGGATTTTATTTTTTTGGATGATAATGAGTAATGCTACATTTACTGTTTAATTAAGAATATATGTATTATTATGCTGTGAATAGCACTTTGGATTTGGTCTTATTTGCAAAATGTGCTATGAAAGTAAAGTTGATTGGATTGGACTGACATCTGCGAAAAGTTGGATCCTTCCTGGATAAAGGCTGGTAAAATTAATTTCTTAAGTATCCCGATAGCAATATTCAAGACGATGTTATGTCAATCCAACAGAAATGTGTCAAAACACATCTTTAAATGTGTTAGTTGAAGTTTAATTGTCATACAAAGGTGAAATGTCTGTAAAATTAATTGCAAAATTACAGAAATATCACCATATCACCAAAATATACCATTATTTCAAAGTTTATTATATCACTTTTATTCATTTAAATTTTTTGTTGGCTCTTTTTGTGTTTTTTCTTCACTAAAAACAAAATTGATATTAAGATTTGAATAAAATAAAAAATATCATGTCAATTTCGACTCTCGTCCGATCATCCAGGTTTAGGACAGGTCAAGATTATTCGGTTTATCAGTAATTATTATTATTCAGGTCACTATATTATCGTAAGAACAAATAAATTATAAATAAGACAATCGTAGGCATCAAATTTTGAGTAATTCCAGAGTAATCTTTACACCAAATTGTAAAATGATTTGTAAAGAACTATTTTTCTCTGGCTGTTTATGTAGCAATATAATCACTTTTGCTTTTAGAGGTGTTGATTTCACAAACCTCCAAAGAATGATGAGTTATTCGACTTGTGAAAGAAAGGAAATGAATAATTTCACTTCTGTTTGGTCAAAGTTCCAACAATCGTCAGTAATTGTAAAATTTCACGATAATCACAACACGAATCTGATATCGTGACATCTCTATTAGACATTATGATAACCTTTGTTTGATTGATTTCAGTATATTTGAATTCCAGTAGCATATCTTTGTAGTGCTGCAATGCCAGACTGCATATCTTACTCAAATGATATCAGCACTCTTCACATATTTCTATGGAGTGTTGTCCTTAAACCTCCACTTTGCTGAGCTGCTAAACTCTTTTCTTTGGTGTGCTTTGAGTCTCAGGCTGCAGCACATTGTCTAACTCCCTCAGTTGAACCTGCCCATTTAGCCCGTGTGTGTGTTTGCTCCACATATGTGTAGGTGAGAGGCTCCACCTGTGTGTGTGTGTATTCCCAGCGCACCTCCTGTCCATTGTCAGTGTCAAAGCCGCTCCGTTGGGCCATTGAGCGCACAGGTGGCGATAGACTGGCCCCTAATGAGTCCATATGGGAGCGTCTGGGAGAGGGCTGAGCTTGTGGTGTGCCGGGTGCAGACAAAGTCACTGTAGTCGCTGGATATATTGATGTTCTCATTGTGTGCCTGTGTGTTTAGGACCTTGCTGTAAGAGAGGGTGAGAGAGAGAGAGAGAGAACAAGCCGTCCTGTGTTCCAATGCCTGCTGTGTAAACTCGGTGAACCTGCCAACCGCCACGTCCGTTGTTGCCTTTGAAGAGTTTGATTTTATTGTTAATTAAAAGTATAGCTCCAATGGCATTTAATACACTCACTGTAAAATGGTCCAGACGATGTATAGCTTATGACTGTAGGCTTGGGCAGTATAAAGTCGGCTCTTTGTCAGGAAGTCATGTAGCACTGATGCGTTTATGGGGCTGCAGTACACCACAGCCTCAGGTCACAGGGCTATATTTACATCCATTGTGCAGATGACAAGGAGTATATACTGCAAGGGAGCTGGCACTTGTACTTATAAACTCCTACTTGTATATCCTCTGCTTACTAAGATATTGTTCACATTCTGTTTTTAATTACACAACTTAAGTGCCCTGATGACTACAAAGATGCTACAATTGATTGTATAACAAATAATCAAGAATGTATAGTAACAATGGTGTCATTGCATAAGTACAGTGATAAGGTCTTGAACATCCAACAATAATACAATAACCATAGTGCTTTATTACATTCTTGAGCGCTTGTTAAAGTAACAGCGCTGGCAGTAAGTATACAAATTATACAAGTAATACATAGGAAGATGTATGGTTGTCATTGTGGGAAAGCCATAGTACTGAATAAGACAGGACTGTGTAAAGTCAGTGTCAAATGGCAGTTGGAACAGTTGAACTGAAGTTGTCTGAACAAACAGACCAGTTTTATTTGTTGATATTTCTTACACTTCACTAATGTGAATCTGGCTGTGGATTTGTTTGTCAAGTTTAGGCTGCTATCTTTCAATCTGTTGACACAATATAATGTGAATGTACTTCTGATGAGTCAATGCTTAGAGACTGGTCAAACCTGTTTGTCACATATACAGGCTTTTCCAGGTAGAGCTGCAGTGTTTTCACTTTCTGCTGTGGCACAGAATGTAAACAACTCCATGCACAGGTCATCCGACACTCCTGTTCATTGTTTTACACTAGACACATGTGGGGATATCAAAAAATCAATACCCAGAGATTAGTTGATACTAAAACTTACTTAAAACTCAACTTAACAAGTATTGCTACTTAAAATACACAAATAGAACAATGTTGGACCTTTTGTAAATACTTTTTGAATGGTCTTTTGATCTACATCTGAACTAGAATAAGACCACATGGTAATATTTAAAGATGCACAAACCTTTTTGTTATAATGTTCAACAGTATGGCATTTAACTTCTCTTTCTTGCATATTTAAAATCATTTGAAAGCCACGCATTCACTTAGTGGACTCGCCTCTCCACAGATCTGATCTGTAACTCGGCCTGATAGCAATGATGTCTCTATGAGATACTATAGATAAATAATACCATACTAAAAAATTCTGGACAAAGCAATCACCATGGAGACAAGGAGATGGCGTAACGTCCAACAGAACTGATAAGGTGCACCTTTGAGAAACTATGGTTATTTTGTGTTGAAAACAGAGAAAACACTATTGTCTAAAAAGGGGAGGTGTGTGATCATTGTCGTATTGAAATCAGCATTAAGTATCCAAAGGTTTTCCTTAGTTTCCAAACTGAATTTTAAATGTTTATATTGTATTAACATTAGACACATTTGAGTTCATAATACAGAATATACTGTATTATTGCTTTAACACCATGTCAGGCCTTTTTTTGTTGTTAATGTAATCTGTTTTTATAGTCATGTGTTCAGATATCTTTTTGCTTCAGTGTCAAATGCTTTATCAGAAAAAGCAATAATTACAACGAGGGAAACGTGCTGCTTGGAGCTACATTATAATTAAAGTTATTAAGCGGCATTTGTGATCAGATGATTGTATCACTTGTGTTCAAATCACTAGATATGGCTTTTACATGGTGCACAGGTACAGAATAAGCACCTCCCAAACACGGCCTTGTCCACTGCTCTTTGTTTCATTACACCGGGTGACAGACACTTCTCATTTAGGCCTCATATGATCGGGCTAAACGACACACACAAGATTAGATATGCCTGCAGAATGGAGCAAAAACCGGCCACATTGTGATTTAATGCTCACCTCATTTGAGTATATTGGCTCTTAACAGGAGACAGTTTGTGATTAAATTGAAATAGTTAGACGTAACAATATGTGCGTATCTCTGCCAAAGACAGTGAGGAAGAAAAGAAGTGACAAGACTGGATCGGTTTTATTAACTCAAATCTTTAATAGATCTTATCACAAATGCACAGCCATGAATGTAAAATAGGCACAAGAACGAGAAATCTAAAAATATAAAGCTTTTTAACAAATTGTAAGGCATAGTCTGGGTTGTTAGAGCCGGAAGAACTGAATTGAGGAACAATCTGTTTTGAAGATGAGCGAGAGGATTTAAAAGGGTGAACACAGCTGTACCAAACACTATAATGCTGGTGAAACATGAGAAAAATGTTATTTTGCCAGTGTTACTGATTATTGTAAGTTGCATGTGTTCATATATGGTATGTAAGTATTTAAGTTGTCGTGATATTGCTAATAAACACAATTATGAGCATAAATAAATAAATCAATGCAGGAATAAAATAAACTTTATAACAGTGAAGCAGAGGATTTCATCATTTGCACAAAATATATTTGTCCCTTTCATTATACGTTCTATTGGATATGAACGATATGACCTGTAGGCAACATTGAATCTAGGTGTACAGATGTATCTTATAATATATCTATTCTAGATTTTATTTAATGCACTTTTCATTCCACGGAATCTCGGAATAAAAACATAAAAACAAGTCAGTAAAAACCACACAGCAAAGTCTTTAGTCTTTAGCGCTGTCTTAAAAAGATTATCTTTTTTTTTTTCTATATGAATGATAACATAAATATAATTCAAATAATCAATTTGTGGGAAAAAGGACTAAGATCAAATTTAAAACTGTACTGTATAGACATTGCTTCTTTCTAGTTTTCTTTACATTATTGCACATATTTCTGCCCATATTTCTCTGCTTTGTATAACCCACGTGTGTGTCTGGACCCATCAGTCATGTCTCTTCGGTGCAACTTCAGTGAAATGTCAGCCACCTAAAAATGATCAGAAAAGCTGATACAAAATAAAGCCTTATGCTCCCTGATAAGTGTGCATTTTAAAAATTATAGAGCCGATTATGAAAAGGTTATGGGATGAAAAAGGCATTTGGTGACAAAATGTCATATAGGAATGCGTTAGCTCGATACCTGTAGTGCTATAGGGTTGAGCGAAACTACAAATAGCCTCTCTGTAGACCTTCACTTGTGCCATTCCACAAATAGATGGCATTTACTGTAAGAGGCACAAAGCAAAGTGCATGCATCATCTTCTGCTGAGCCTCGTCGCAATTCCCTCCATTTTGCAGCACTTTTTGGACTATAATTGGCGTGTGGCATTGTCTGCTTTGAACTGGCCCAGCGGATAATGCAGCAATCATGCCAGCTTTTCTCCCCAATTTAGCGAAAGATTTTAGGGGCATTTACAAAACAGCCTTGGGAACGAAATACGAAACGCAAAGTCCATGCAATAACAAGTCCCACTGACACACACAAACAAATAGAGGTGATGTCACTGGCTCAAAATGCTATGTGTGTAGTTGCCATTTACAAATAATGGAGCTGTCAGCTAATGTGAGAAAAAGGCAGTATGGAAAGTAGGGGATGTTCATTGGATGCATGTTTATAGAAAGGTCAGGCTCATTATGTGGATATAGAAAGAGCACAGTGTCCTAAACAAGCTTGTCAAGTGAGGCGAACAGCGGATCTGTCAGGGTTACAGTGCGCACACACGAAACAGGCTAATGGACACCAGGCAAAATGGGCGAGAGCAGCCTATTAGGATGTACATGTGAATTATGGCAAAGAGACATAATTATTTTAAATGTTGCCCGCATTGTTAGTTGCACAATTTGAATGTGGTAGAAAAGTGAAGTCTGATTAAAACAGTGTAGAGCACAGAGAGAACGTACTTTAAGGACGACAGCGCTCCCTCATCATTATCTTACTCAGAGTTGTATTACGATGCGTCTGTGCATGTTTGAGTAACGCTTGAGTGCTTGGAAAATTTCAGTTTTCACTTAAGCCCTGTCCCCGCCCACAGCTCTGTGCTTATTCAGTCATACATGTAGGGTTAATAAATGTCACGTTTCAAAAATAATAAAGTACGTAAATTCGAATCTGCTGCTTATTACGTTTCAAATGACATCACAACAAGGTCAATAATATTGGTGCTCTTCAGGATTATGACTGTCATAACATAAAAAAGACAACTAGTTCATTTCAATTTTTTTTTACAGCATTCCACATATTGTTCACTTACTTACCAACTTTCAGAGGCCAGAGCCGTCATGCTAAAGCTAACAACCGCTAGCATGCTAACAGAGCACTTTCTGCTTTACGGAGCTCTCTATAATTTGATGCAGACACTACATTCAGTCTCACTCTAAGAGCTGCGTTTACAGTATATCTGCACTGAGCCAAAACAGATTTTTAAAAAATCGGTTACTGCCCCTTTAATTACAATGAGACCATCCACTTGTGTAATCCTGAGTATAGAATAAGATTTAAATTATTCTACATATAATTTGTACTTGGTAGAAATGCAACCATCGTCTAATTGTTGTTGAAACTGTTTTTGTTTCCTTCCTCCTCTTGTTTTTTCTCCTGTTATGTTTATTTTTTAGAGTTTTCTACTCTGTATTCTCTCTCATATTCTGACAAATGTTTGACATTGGATTAATGTCTCTTATAATATAATGACAATATAATAATACATATGGTAAAAATCCATATTTTTCTTGAAAGTTAGCAAGTTGCAGGGTATAATCACTTATAAAAACAATAGATTAAATAGTTCAATTAACCTTTGGAAATATAGGAAAATAAAATGTAACTCTTACCCCCATCTTAAGTAGCTCAGAATCAGTTCTGCAATTTGTTTCTATTACAAAGCTGATTTGGATTAACATTGTTCTTGCAATGAACAAAATATGAAATAATGACCTACAAACGCCTTTTTAAAAGTTCATTTGACAAATAAAGGTTACTGATTTGGATTTGGAAATGACTACTGGCAGATGTTTTTATACAGTTTATAATGTGCAATGAAATATGATAGATGTTTTCAACTTGTTCAATTTTTTTTTTAATCAAGTGAGAAGTATTCATTATTTATTTATCTGGAGAGATACAAAAAGGTAAATCATTTATAAAGTCAATGTATGTTTGTGACATTACTATTATTATTATTTTTTGTATAGACTTTATGTTAAAATGTGATCTTTGTCTGCCAAGTGTAGCCGACAAATCAAAGAAGCCCCCTGGAAGAGTAGCTGTCTCTAATGGGAAAGTGAATAATACACTTTAGTTGGTTATATTCATCGCTAAGTGGACATGTTTACTAGTGGGAGCTTGTTCCATCATTAGTTAGTAATAGTTGACAGTAGTTAAGAGTACCAATGGGAAAAATAATATTGCATGGCTAAATGTAAACTATGGCCATACAAAAAAAGAAACAAAAAATTAAGTACTTTATAGCAAGTAACTAATAACTGACATATTATTAACCAATTAAAATTAAAAATAGCATTTAACATGTATAACCGTGTAACTAAATCACATCCACAAGAACCCCATTAGTCGTAAAAATAGTACGAGGGGATTTAAAACGACCTGAAAGCATTAGCATTATTAGCGTATTTGTTTTGCGTATAATAACCCCCGTCAGAAATGAGGGATGGAGCTAATAAAGCGAATTGTAACGAAATATTGAATTCTGATGAAGCATATTAAATGGCGAAAGCAGCGTATTCCTGCCTCATGAATTATGCATGGTGTCCCCCTCCGCAGGCCTGATTTTCTCTGACAGGTGCCTATGTGTCCCCTTGCATTACGCATGTCATTTCCTCTCCTTCAACTGCAATCCTCTCTTATGTCCTTAACACTTATCCCACAGGACTGACACATAAGTGGGGAGCTAGGGACCAGGCAAAGTGCTGCATGGAACAGGCTAGGTAAAAGCAGATTTGACTGATGAAGAATTATAGACAATAGAATTATAGACAATACAGCCAGACACTACACAAAGACAGGTTTGTACAAAAGAGCTATGGACAAGAAATGTTGGTCAATGCATGTACAAAATACAGATACACAATAAAAGGTAAACAAGAGGCATTCAGAAGCTGCAGACATCCACCAAGGCACTGCTCCTATCTTGCAATGTCCAGATGTACTACCCACATTTATTCTTCTTAATCTCTTGTCTCCACTTTGCCACAAAATCATCCATCCTCTCTAATCTAAATATTGCTCTAAAAATCTAAAAAGAAAATTAATAAATGGGAATTTTCTGAATAATTACAGGCAATAATTCCCTGTCAAACTTTCAAATAATCCACAAAGCGGTTAGCTCTCTTTGGCAAATCTGTTTCAGCCAGTCACCTCTTAAAGTGAATAAAATTGGTATCTTCAGCTCATAAAATACGCCAACAGAATCTCCATAAAATCCCCTGGAACTCGAATATCTTCTAGTTCAGTTTTCAAATCCATATGTTAATCTTTTCAGTGAGACATCATGTTCAGTCCATATCACAACAGTTGTAAAATCTCCCAATACCGCCAAACACTGCTCCAATAACTTGTGTCGTATCCATGACTTTCAGAGGGATGAAGATCTAGCACCTTTGCCATAGCATTTGATAATGCAAAACAAAATATTATATCTTTTAAATGGGCAAAAGTCCTCAAATATCACCTATAAACAGGAAGCTGGATGGGGGTTAATGTGTTTTCCACTAGTGCGTATGACAAGATTTTATATTTTTCTTATAATTTCTTTGTTTGATGGAATTGTACCAGTGGTAAATATTAATAGTGTAGACATCGTGTGAAGTTAAGTTAAAAAAAAGTAATGTGATCAATACAAAAAATTCCATCCAACATTCACAGACGATTTATGAGCAAGAAACACATTTTTATGTCAGTTTAAATATACCTCAAGAAAATGGATGTGTTGTCATGGTGTAGGTGTTGTCAAGTAATGTCTATTGTGGAAATTTGATGAGGTTTGGGCCTTGTTTACAGTATGGTTGCTAGGTAACAGAATTACCTGTCAATCTACCTGTGTCACATCTGCTGCCCATGTCCAACCAGGAAGTACAATTATAAACGTCCCCAAAATTGTCAAACTGAGAGAAATTTGGCAAAAATGTTCATAAACTCAAACATAACTAACTATGTTTCAGTGAATATGATGTGTCTAACCTGTCATAGACACTATTCTTAATTCTTGACCCATTACTGACCTTTCCTAAAACTGCTAACATCGAATAAAATCAAATTCCTTACTGAAGCAATTGCACAGTTCAGTCAATAGAAAATAGTCGATTCTGCAACTTGAACCTATTCTGTGAAGCTGAACACAGACAGCTCTCAATCCTGGAGGCGTCATATCTCATGAGACGTCTAACTCATCACTCGCAGACTTATATAGAAAGATAAAACCACAACCAACACCACCACAAACGCCGCTGCCTCTTCCTTCGGAGCCCTGCAGTGATGCTCGATATCGGCAGTGCGAGCAAGACAAAGTAATCCAGCATAAAAACAGTCCTGGTAGAACGCCTGAGATAGATAAATGCTGACAGTGGAGGAGAAAGTAGAGAGAGGGGGAGGAGGGAGTGTGCGTAGGGAATGTATGGGGTTAGGGGAGGTGAAAGAATATGTGGATTAGAATGGAACCAATTGGAGCCAAGAGAAATTAGTTTTTGAAGCGGGAAAACAAAGCCGAATTGTTTGTATGCCACTGGCGAAGATAGCGGATGTCCCGAACAATAGCTGCGAAATGAGCTGAAAAGAGGATAGTGCGAGGAGGATGGAAAAGTTGAAAAAATGCATTTGGGGATTTGGATATCACCCCTCTTGCTGTTTCGTTCTTGTAGTCTGTCTGTGCTTCCAGACAGTGCACGAATGTAGGTCACCCTGTCTGGAAGCTGCACTCCCTCTCTCTCCTCCTCTACCACACTCACACCATTCATTCTCTCCTCCATTGGGGCTTGCAATGTCTTTGGGCTCGGTGCCGTTTTTTTGCTGGACAGATCGCCTTACTGCCCGGATACTTGTGCACTTGGCTTCATCGAATTTGATCGATATTGCATGTGGAAGAAGAAGTATAGCCAAGTTCGCAACAATGGCCAAGGCCCGGCTTCCATGCGTGTCCTTAAATAACTCCGGAGAGATTTCCATCGCCTTATCAGAGCTTTTGCATGAAGCTAGAAGCAGAATCACATAGTCATCCGCTGCAAAACTCCATTCAAAGCGGAGTATTGTAAGGTTGCAAGGAATGGCTGGCGTCACTCACAGGGTTATCCTCAAAAGACCCCTTGAACATGCTGTCTCGCCATGCTCCAAAAACAATCCACAGCACGCGATCCACGATTCCTCTTCTGTCTTCACACTTTTCGCATGTTTTCGGCGTGTTTTGTCGGCGTATATTCCATCTTTTTACAATATTCCGAAAAGTTTAGTCGCAAAGGAAAAGACAACTTGGGGATCCGTGAACAAAATGGCATGATGTCGCAGTCGCTCCGTAAAAAGATATGAAAAATGCAATGCTGTCTGGGCTTTTTTGCCTCGCTCTTATCCCTTCTCCTCTTCCAAAAAATCTGGGAGTGGAGCAGTGAAGAGTGTGTGTCTGCTTCCCCTGCCTTGCCGCAGTGCAGAGCGACTGGCTTGGAGAAGTGAGGGAGGAAAAACGCACACTGTTGCTAACTCTGTGGTGGCAGACTGGCAGAAAGTGTTTATGTGCATTTAGGCTGTTGTCATCGTGGCAGCGGCATGCACGTCGACCCAGGCCACCAGCCACCCGCCATCAATCACTGTCACCTGTGCTCTTTTGTCATAACAAACGGCCGTGTGGATTTGTGGGAGGGTGAGTGGGTGTTTAAGTGGGTGTAGACATGGCAGTCAGCACCTAAGGGACCACACTCACGCAGCACTTCAGAGCAACTGACAGGTGAAGTTCGTCATCGTTCAACTTTTAGCTGTTGGTTAATTAAGACTTATCGGGAATCTCTGCAATAAAGCTGAAATGAGACAACAGTTTGGTCGCACACAGACAGGATGTGGAGTTTTAGCTGACGTTGCAATGGTTTGACTGCTTGGCTGTGCACCACTTGAACATGCTTTCCCCATGCAATCCTATGCAATAAACAGTTCTTATACTATACTATTCTCCTTATGAAAATGTAACTGTTTTATTTCTTAAAGTAGATATTCTTTACCCTTTTCCAGTATGTAGTATTGAACCATCACTTACGTATCATTATTTTACCTTTTGTTCGATGAAAACCACAATATTGATCTAAAAGGGCTTAAGGCGAGACACTACAGACACAACCCCCCCCAACTTTTTGTTTGCTCTCTCAACATTTACGCTTTCATGTGGTAACCGCAAACATGTGCAATCTGTTCTTAAAGATGTTTTATTATTTCATTTAATCCACTTGTGACTTCAAAGGCTGCTTTCTTAAAATGCATTTTTCCCACAGAAATGTAGCACCTACACACATTGATATTTAATTCCTAGCCTGATCTTTTTTAATCTTTAGGTCTAAAAACTTGTGCAAAATGTGAATGTTTAGGCCAATTTTCATCTAGTTTATTCAAAAACCACTCTGTAATTTTTGTCAACTAATGATCTAAGAAATTTAAACCTGGTTCTGTCCATTTTTCAGATTTGAATACCCCAAATGCAGTATGTGCGATGTTGGCCGTTTTTACACATAAAATGCCTTATTTCTATATGAACATGTTCATATACGTTCATATTCAACTGTAATAATTCCTGTTTAAAAATGTCTGCATGACATTTTTGAACTCTATGTGTAAGACCTGCAGTAAGAATTTTGTTTTGAGAAATTGCAAGTAAGCACAGAGCTTTGGACAGGGATAGGGGGTAGGTGAACACAGGAATTTTGAAGCCTTGAACGCAGGACAATACAGTGTCACCCAAACGTGTATGAATCATTCATACAAATACAACTTGAGGAAACTAATGATGAGGAAACTCTGTTATAATATTATTGAAAGCAAGTCAGAGTCTCTCTTTTATAGACTTGTATTCTCAGACATAAGAAATGTAACTAATAGTGACTGGTTTGTTTATGCTGTTTTTGCAAAATCTACAGTATATTTGATTTATGAACAGACATGTAGTTCTGTTATTTTCCTGTTTTCTTTAGTGCTTTCTTTAATTCAAGGTTTCATATTTAACCAAGTAAATATCATCCGCTGTATAAATAAAAATTACTGTATAAATAATGACCTTTTCTATGAATGCATCATTGTTGTGAATAGTCCAATACTGAACAGACCAGATGAGCCTGTTACTTACTCTGCCAGGTCGCAAGTGGAGGTCAAAAGAAGAGACCAGCATGCAATTGCCGTTTAATTCCTGACATTACCTTGACCCTCCATTTCTCAGGTCCTATAATAGTCACCTACAAAGCGCAAGTGCATTTGTGCTGTTATTTACAGGACAAATGCACATATTACATATTGAAAGCCTACAATGTTCTGAATTGAAATGTCTTACAGGGGTGTGAAATCTACTCTGAATCTGAAGAAGTCTCCCGTATAGCGGCGTGTGTTTCTTTATTTCACAGACAGGAACAGGAAATTGGCCTGCCCCTGATTCCAGACCTGAATGATGGACAGAAAACAGAAAGCTGGAGGAAATGAATTCATCTTGCGATAAAGCCATAACCACACAGACACAGACATATGTACACACATCTGTCATAAGGAAAGCCTGTTATTGGCCGCCCATCTCCTCCTCTCCTGCACGCCTCTCCTGCACAGCCTTGTTGTTGAACTCATCCGGAGAGGTGAAGGTGAGGACTGTCGGTAATAGGTGCTAACAGCCGCTCTGGGTGCTTTTAACATCGCCTCATGAACTGAAAATGCTCCGAGAACAGCTGCTTAGTGAATTTAATAGCATCTGGTCAATATGACATCATGGGTGATAAATACCTTTATCCTCAATTAGAAGTTTTCTGCGGTTTTATGCATCTAACTTTACAGTGTGAGTGTGAGTGTGTGTCTTTTGTAGTAACTTAGCATCAGATGAGTCAGGGATGTAATGATATTGTGTTCGATGATATTGAGTTACAATTATAATGAGGAGAAACGTGACTATTTTACAATTATTTACGATTACTGACACGATGAGCGAACAAAGTTTGTTAATTCACTTGTGTTGAAACAATGTTCAGGTAATCAGATTTGAATCAAGATTCTGACATTCTTAATTGTCAAATTGTCAAAAAGAGTTTAGGAGGGAAGACTGATTTTTTTAAATTTCATTTTATGCCAATTAAATTATTGTTCATGTTCAGGAAATGAATACATACTATATATTAAAGGCAGTTTTAATTTGTTTGTTATTTATTAAAATCTAAAATCACAACTGACCCCCAAAATAGCCATGTAACCAACTCGGGACCCCCAATGCGAAATGAAAATAACAGTAGTAATAATTTTAAGTGTCAAGGCGTGTTAAATCAGGTTTAATGATGTTTATTTGAATAGTTTAGTATCTTACTGTTTCACTAATCCCTTATATCCCTTGCAACCTCCCAAAGGGTTAAGATTTAAATTATTTAGACTGATTGAAATCTAACAAATATTATATTATGTATATTTCTACTTTTTACAGTTATACCATGATCAGAGTCACAGATAATGATGAATAATTAACTGAACATCCATAGCCGGAGTGCAGCTGGTTGGTAACACTGCTGACAACCAGGTGCACTCCATTTACTTCAGACTATTAATATCAATTCTTTTATATCAGATATAACATAACGTTGCACAGAACATGCAGACTCCACACAAAGAGATTTTGTGTCATCCATGTACACAAATTGAATTCATGACCTTGTTGCTTTGAGACAGGGAACATCACCGCACTGCCGCCATGCACCATTATACGTTATACTCGTGCTCAAACAGGCTCCATATACGCAAACAAATTGGTAAGCAAGACAGTCTGATAGGTTGAATTGATACTTTATCCAAAAGCAGCAACTACAGCAAACCTAAACCACCGCATGTTTTCCTAATGTGATTCTTGTGGTGGAGGAAAAGCCTTCCACTTGTGCTCCGTCAGCCCAAAGCCGCCGCTGTCTGACCAAACTGATCAATACTTAGACTTGGCTCTGCTGATGTTATTCATTTTGCATTACTAAATCCAATACAATGTAATGGAGTTGACAGATGTAATATATGGGAATAGCTTATTTGACATAAACAAAGCTGACAATAAAAACTGCATTGAAGCTTTGTACCAGTAAGCGTGTATTTTATTGAAATGTTTGCTGTTACAATAATACTGTAACTTATAGGCAGATGCAAACACTGCTTACCGCACCATTTATGGATACGCTTATTTGTAGTTTTTTTTATGATGCAATTGCAATAATGTAGTGTACAATATAGAGGGTTTTAATTAATCTACTTTATTGAATATATAAAACACACAATAAAATAATTCAGTTTGAACTAAATCTATTATTAATATTTAATCTAACACAAAGTATGACATATATTATTTGAGATAGTAGTCTGTAAACTGCCAAAATCAAACCGTATTGTAATCCTATTTCTTTAATATAACAACACATTTACTGTTGCACTCCTCATCATCATCATCAATTTATTTTTATAAATTTAGCTTAGCTAAGTGCTAAGCTTAGCTTAGCACTTAGCTTCTCCAATACTATTCAAAAGTACAATACTGTTTTTGGGATTATTTGGTCGATAAATAATAATTTTCTTCTCTGGCTTTTAGCACTGCGTGAGTAGTGTGGTCCCCGTGTCTTTTATTCATTTATTTATTATTTACGTATGCATCCATGTATGTATGTATGCATTTATTCATTTTTATCTTTTGTATTTATTTCAATTATCGTTAGACTAATATTTATTTTTTTCAGGTTTTATTTACTTTTGTATTGTAGTTTTTATAAGCACTGGTAGATCAGTAGAAGTTAGTTGTTTTTTTTTTATGTATTATTTTCCTTCCGTGCAGCACTTTGGAAACCTTTCAGTTTCAGTTGTGCTCTATAAATAAAGTGTATTTAATGATCAAGATAGCGTATGTAACAATATAATCAAAGTGTCACGGCTCAAGGTAGGAACCCAAATGCAGACACGGAAGAGAGGTGGTAAAAAGGAGAGTTTATTGCCAAAGAATGAGAGACTTTCCGAGCTGGAGTTAACTGGACCAAGCTGGAGCTGAATCTGGGCTGGAGGTTGCAGGACGGGAATCGGAGCAGACTGGAGCTGGAACAGGACTGGTGGTGGCAGGACTGGGACCGGAGCAGACTGGAGCTGGAGCAAGACAGGAGGTTGCGGAACGAGGATCTGGAGCGGACAGGAAAAATGCAGGTAAGTACAAAAAGGTCTTCTGATAGCAGGTAAGTTTAAAGAGAGCAAGATGTAGCACTAACTGAAAGTAGTAATACGATCTGGCACCGAGGAGCTGGCAGGAGAGGCTTTTGTAGCCAGTTGATTGCAGAATACTGGCAGCTGGGTTGATGCAGACGAGGCTCCTGCACACCTGTCCCCACTGTGGGAACCAGAAGGGGAGGAGACAGAGGCAGGCTCTCCATGAGAAGCAGGGGAGGGTTGGGCTGCTGGTGGAGCTGTGACACAAAGTGAACTTTTTGAAATGAATACAAATAATTTTAATTAAATCTATACTCCTAAATGTAAATAACTTCACGTAATCATGCAAAAGGTTTGATTTATTATAAAAGCTGGTTAGAAACTAGATGATTTATTCTACAATGTGCATAAAAGTGAATTATACAAGAATAGCATCTGTGATTAGATTTGAATCACATGCATTTGGGAACACGTTTGTAGAGGCGTCAACTAAACTAAAAGTTCAGTGCAGAGGACGTTCTAGTACCTAAATTCATGCAGCCTTTGTAATTTAATCTGTATGCACCAACACAGACTTGAATTAGATTGCAATATATTGTGCAGTCTTATTTCTCTGATGTTTGGTCACAGTGTCAATAATCAAATACAGTAAAATTGTCAACTTCTCACAATAATCATAGGACTAAATAGTGGTAACATCACATGACTATTGTATATGTTTAATTCCATCATCTACTTTAGGAAATCTGAAAATACATCACCTTGGCCTCAGCTTGTTTATGTGTCTGCGTCAGACACACACTCACGCGCACACACACACACACGCACGCACGCACACACACACACACACACACACACACTCACGCACAAGCACGCACACACACACACACACACACACACACACACACACACACACACACACACACACACACACACACACACACACACACACACACACACACACACACACACACACACACACACACACACACACACACACACACTGTTCAGCATGACTTTCTCCCTCTCTCTTTGCCAGGTGTGAAGTTAGAAATGGCAGTCAGTAATTGGTGAGAAAGCACTTTGTCACTTTGCCGGATGGATGTTTCTAATAACGAGTGGGACGGCAAACCAAACCATATCAATCCTTGTTATAACAATCCTCAAGGCAAAAAGTGAACATGACAAACCAAAATGGCCTCCTTGTGTCAGTGAAAATGAGCCATATAAAACCGATTACAACAACCATACATTCTTCAGCTATTATTTAGAGATTAACCTAAAATAAGACTGTCAATTAAACCTGGGGAGCGGAGACACATTTATTTTACTCAAGACGTAATCTAGATAAATTATTTCCAGGATGCAAACCAACATGGAAGGATTAGATTTATCGCTGCCTCTAATATGAAGCATGTTTCAGAAGCCTTGTTGGTGGTGCAGCTTTTGTAACAATAACAGGCATTAAAAATGTATAAGAGTGTTATTGGCTTACTTGCACCCTGCTAGTAGCTGGATATAGATTGTTGCTTATTTATGCTCCACTTGGAGACACAGCACAGCCCTATTACCCCATTGAGGCTTTTATATTTCTTTATTTTTGCAGAGCAGGCTTAACTGTATGTCCACCTGTGGATTATTGATAGTGATAATGTTTGTTAGATTGCCACAACCTGCTATGAAATCCCATATGGACACATTGATGCAGTGTGTATAATGTCAAAATTTCAGATGGAGAGAATGGGCTTTTATAACCCTATCGGAGATTTACTGTTTTTGCCAAGCTTATGATCTACAGATGATAACACTTATCATATGGATTGGCTACACAAACCTGCCTTATTAATATTTTGTCTTAAAGTCTATATGACATGTTAGACGAAATACTAAAACGTGGTGAACATGATTGTATTTAAAATTTACTAAACATTTTTGCCTATTTATCCCAAGTTTTTAATGTTACTTCCTGGTTGAGCATGAGCAGCAGATATGACACATAATTCCACATCTGTTGCCTAGTAACTACACAGTAAAAAAGGGCCAAAATCCAGATAATTTACACAATATAGTTAGGACTTGACAAATACTTGATAACCTTTATTTTGTGGATGGATCGTTTAAATTGTGTCTGTTGCTGTAAATTATTCCTATTTTCAACAGTATTTCGCCTTTTGATGACGTCACAGTGGGATTTAAGAACTCAGTACTACTTCCTGCAATTTTAAACTTATATAGTTCAAATGTTTTCACAAACTGCAACTAAAACTATAAGAGATATTTACCAGTGCCCTCCCATCAAACTAGGTCATATTTCGAAAAACGGGAGAACCTGTCATGTACACTTTAATGAGCTTCCAACTGGCAAGAATCCCATCTTTAGGGTAAATTAATGGCACCACTTTCTGAATTTCTGATTGTGAAAAAAGCATGTGTTTATTAATGCAGACTTTTCTGCACTATGAACTGCTACAGTTGGATTAGACCCAAATGTCTTTTCCTCTCTTACATACTTTTAAATAGACACTTAAAAATATAGAGTATACATAGATATATTAGATAAATTGTCTAACCTGTCATATGCAACTACAGATTCTTCTTTGGTTTTTAATAGTTGAATTTTCTTGCTTCTATATACTTAAAAATGAATATGTGCTTGTGGAATAACTTAAATGGCGTCATGATGGCTGCGGACAAAGGACATTAGTTGTAGGACAGGTTTTCTGTGGCAGCTTCAGTGTGATATGGATTATTCCCGGTTCTGGCTATTTGCTGAATGTTTCTTTTCACTCTTCACTCCATTTCATTCAACTTACTGTCCTGTTTAATGAAGCTTAACCCGCCCACTATCTTTGTATATAGTATATTGCTCTTTGTCTAGTGCATAGCTCAATTGAACAAAGCACGAGGGTTATAGACCCCAAATATCTCTAAATAAATAAATAAATCTGTCTTCACCTGTCTGTAACAATATGTTTTTGGCTGACATGTTTGTATCAGCGGTATTCCTTTGCCCATCCAAACTGTAAAACGGTCCACACAATACGTTGATACCTTGTCAAAAAGTTCAGTTGGGAGCACTGATCTTCCACGGTTTTAAATGCAGACTGTCATAACAAATTCTATCTTGGCATTTCAAATAAAACAACCTCTGTGCACTTTTGTCAGGATAGACATTCAAATTTCCCCATTGTGACAAGCTGCGCAGCAACAGCACTTTTTACTCCATAAATCTCCAAACATCTCGTAGCGCCACGTTGTCCTGCTTTTCTCGTCCCTGTCTGATCCTGACACTAATACTGAATGACTTCACCACCGAGTCACCGGAGAGTCAACTTTGCTCTGGTCTAAATTCCCTGGGTTTTTCATGTGTGTGTCATTCAGGAAGACACAAAGGCTGCCCCATCACCTGCCTGCACCCCAGGGACCCGCTGTGTTTGTCAGTGTGCAGTTGGCCCACGGAGGCTGGAGGTTAGGAGGCCTGTGGAGGGGATGTGCCAGGGCACTCACACGTGTTTGAAGCAGATAGCATAGAGAGGACAGCATGCAGTTCCCAGTTTGAACCCCGATTACTGTGTCACTCAAAGATAAATCCTAATTCTCTGTTAAATATAAACATAACTAATTCAGTCAATTCAACAATGAGTTAAGAATCAGCGTTGCCCTCATACAAGTTTCATAAACGGAACGTAAGGTAAGTGAACCGGAAAAGAAGAAACATTATCCATTGATTGTCCGTCATCATTATTTTACATTTAATTAATTGTACACAGGGTGCACGGTGGCAGAGCGGCTAGAGCTTCTGCCTCTCAATAAGGAGATTGTGGGTTCGAATCCCAGACCACCCCAACATCGTGGGTTCGAATTCCGAACCACCCTAACATCACACGATCTCTCTGGGTGGAGTCTGCATGTCCTCCCCGTGTTACCGTGGGTTCTCTCCGGGTTCTCCGGCTTCCTCCCACCGTCCAAAGACATGACTGTGTAGGTTAATTGACAACTCTAAATTGTCCCTAGTGAATGAATGTGAGAGTGAATGGTTGTCTGTCCTTGTCTGTCTCTCTGTGTTAGCCCTGCGACGAGTTGGCCACTGTCCAGGGTGTACCCCGCCTAAGGCCCAAAGTCACTGGGACAGGCTCCAGTCACCCGCGACCCCTAACGGGAATAAGCGGTAGAAAATGAATGAATGAATGAATGAATAATTGTACACAAGTTTGATCTTTAAAGGCTTCTGAATAATAGAAACGGGCCTTTGAATTCCTGTTCAAAACTACACAATTGATCTGCACGTGATGGTGGCATTGTTGTAAGCCAGGGGTGTCCAAATACACACTTTTTCAATTCTTTACAAATATTGAGTCTGGTCACCGCTCCCTCAGTCGAGCCTTGAGTTAAACTCAAACAGCACCGTGCAATTACATTTGTTTTTTTTCTATGGTGCGTGTGAAACAGGGAAGCTCATTGCTCATCCATGCTAGAACATAATGAAACTTCTCTCACCTCAGATTCGCAATGTTTTCTGCTTTGCTCATTGGTTTCGCAGTAATCCGCAACATCTTTTTTCCTCATAAACTCCAATTTTTGTTTTGATATACAGTGATCCCTCGTTTATCGCGGGAGTTGCGTTCCAAAAATAACACGCGAAAAGTGAAATCCGTGAAGTAGTCACAGCGTTATTTTTTATTATTTTACAATGCAATACTGAACTATAGAATGAAACCAAAAATCAAAACCTGTTTTAAAGCCCAATTTTGTTTAAAACAATAATTTTAATATAGTAATACAAGGTTGGAAACATTGTCACCCGCGTATTTCACAGTCTGCCTCTTCGTCCTGAGTCCGCTCCGCTGTAGCGTCTGTTTCTACTGAAGGCGCAGGAGAAGAACATTGTTATATGTAGTTGTTGGCGCTCTTTCTTTTTCTGAGCAAGAAGATTTTTATAAACGGATATGCCACCTTCGATTATATTTGAGAACTGCAATGAACGACTCAAAGGGTCCCGTTCTTGTGCGTGCGCTGAAGTTCAGTGGATGCACTGTAAAAATATCCGCACTTTAAAAAAAATCCGTGAAGCAGCGAAGCCGTGAAAGATGAAACGCGATAGAGCGAGGGATCACTGTAGATGATGTTTGTTTCTGATTGGCTGATCCACCTGTCAATCTTGCTCATCAGAACTCATGGAGATGAACACAGTGACCAGACTGCTATCAAAGTATAAAAAATACTGAGAGATATCATTCTGGATTTTCCAGGCAAGTCCAAACAATGGTCCAGAGGCCAGATACGGCCCTTAGACCAATTTCTATTGGCTCTCAGCCTCCTGCAGAAGTTTAAGTTTAAGTTTAAATCCTCTATCACTGCGACCTCACTAACTCACAATTTGGTGTGAGACAGAACTTACAATCAGTAAGTTTCTAAGCCTAAATAAAGGTGTGACAAACTTCTGCTAAATTCAATATGAATAAGTTGACAACCAGTCTGTGGCACTCCTCCTTGTACGCTTCAAAATGTGGCCCTTGATGAAACAATTTTGGGCTCGCCTGCTGTAAGCAATTGGTTTGCATTTACCATTTTTCTACTGTTGAAAATTTGATATTTGACACTTCTAACCCCACATAATTGCTAGAATAGAGAATGCGCAATGAAAACAGACATTTACTAAGCACTCAAGCCTTGAATGCAAGATTACTCAAATATGCACGGACAAATCAAAATACAACTTAATAGTTAAAGATGAGGGAACACCATCATAACATTATTAAAAGCTCACAAAAGTGTATTTTACATGATATGCCCCCTTTAAGATGGTTTTCTTGTAGGCCACCCTCCTCCCTTCCCAAAAGCAACGTTTGAGTCCAAATTGTATTTTTTGCCCTCTTGCAAACAGTAGTGATCTACATCCTGAGGTCAAACCAGGATCTTGAACTTCACAGATAGGCATATTCATCTCAGATAAAACCCAAACCCATCAACTTTCTATTTTTCTGACCTTTTGTGTGTGAAGTTTATATATTTGACACTATTATGTTGTACACCTAGGTTATATAATGTACAATGTTATTCTCAGATTTCTTGAAATTCACAAAAACACATCAGACGTAAAAAAAAATCGTATAAATTGTCTTTATAGGTGTTGTTGACAGCCGAGCACAAAAAGATAGATAGTTCTATAAGGAGCAGACGAAATCTCCCGGCCGTCAGTTGTTCACCTGGTGGTAATGGGGTCGCTCACACATGCACACTCATGCGTGCACACACTTCCCCAGGAGCAGAGGTGGCAGGTGACAAGGTGACACCATGACTCTGATAGTTGGTTCCTGTCAGAGCTGGTCACTATTGAGTGGACACACACACAGTCACACGGGAGCTGCTGTTTGAAAAGCCACCGCACAAATGTCGCCGCAGCTATAAATATATTCAAGAATATGCACAAAGTGATCTGAGCTCCCTTGAATGGCACATTTGGATATTCTCTGTGGTCATATTCCTACCTGCCTAATGCCTGACAGAGCACACAGCATCACACCTCCACACTGAGGCTGTATGCCAAATGTCAAGTGCTTTAATATGCATGTGCCACGTGAAGTGTGCAGCGTGGTTAAGTCTCACAATGACAGCCCGCGTATTATTCCTTTTGTCAGCAGCCCCAGCCTTTCACACCCCACTTAACTCTGTTCATTATGTTCATCGGTCACTGTTTCGCCATGGAATTAAAAGAAAAGAAAAATCCATAGTCATACATATGTCCCGTATAATGAGAGAACAGTCGGGGAAACATGAAAAGGGCATTAGAGGTACTTGTATATGCTATATAACGACTATTTTATGTTAAAGGATTGGCGACTTACAGTAATTTACAACAAGCTAAAAGTATGTTCATGGCCCCAGAGTTTTTCCCCTGGAAGTGTCAAGGTTTCAATGTTTCATCCATTTCTTACGTGCTCCACCAGGCTCAATTGACTATACCTTTGTTCCAGGGTTTAATTAAACAACTAGTTACAGGAACGCTGTTGGACTAGTGTCATGAGTTAAGAGAACATGACAAAACAGTTCCTTTTCTTTTCTGTATCCTTCAAAAACCAAGAGAAATGCGGGATCAAATTACGCCCTGCTGTATTATCCAAAGACAGCACAGTATGATAGATGTGTGCATTTTGATTGCATGGATGTCCTCATGTGCCTTAGGTTGGATTTTAGGAGATTTTAACCATATTAAACCACTTGACGTTGTATTTGGAGTGATTCTCCTGCGGACACGACGCCATCGCTCCATGAGTCCAGGTCTTCACCACTCCCCGTGTCATGCCCTCTGATATTTACTTACTTCGCTCTGCGGTTTCATTTTCTTAAACAGTGAGATACGATGGGATTTGGCAGTGTCACGTAGTCATCTTGGCAAAAATCCCCTTGTCACAGCAGCAGGCGCAAATCAGCAAGTAATCGGACGTCATTTTAGAATATTGTGATTTAGGATGCCCAAAATATACCATAATGACCCATAGATTAGAATTATATGGAAGACAAAAGCACAATAGGTCTTTTTAAAGTTGCCCTGATGGTTTTGTCACCTGCTTTTCTTCATGGAGATGTTCACCATCATACAGTATATTATATTACATTTGTTTATTATTTATGAGAAAATATCTATGTAGAAATGTGTTTTTACAGTCTCTTGTTTTATTGTACGGCAGACGGTGGTTTTGAAGCTTCAACTAAACTTAAGTCGACCTGACTTTTCTTAAAATACTGCAGTTTTATCACTGACATCTTTTAGTTGTTGCCAAAACAAGAAGCGGCCTCCATATTTACACTGATGATACTTGGTCTAATGTGCGTTAACCCACTAAACGTGTGAGTTGTTTGCTCGCTCTGTTTAACCACCTCGCTAGTTCTGGCAGTGCCTGTGTTTGCTTTTCTCCCTTATGCAGAAACAACCTTGAAGCGCAACAGATGTTCAAACTCACCTCGCTGAACTTCACAAATCAAAGTTAGCTCACTAATAATGAGCTCTTTTCAGTTAGAGGTAAAGACTTGGAGATACACAATACCAATCATTAACAGCTAAAGCTTGAGTTTCTACTTTGCAGCTGCCTGTGTTGGATAAGATAAGAGTTTGACTGCAGAGAGTGTGCGTGTATGTTTATGCTTGAAAACACCTGTTCAAACATCGCTTTAGAAATACAACTGAATAAATACATTTGACGCATACTGTAACCAACCACCTGTCTGTTCTGGGGTTGTAAAAGAGTGTGTGATGTGAACATTGACTTTGATGACAGAAAAATATAATAGATGATGGAGCCTGTAGTGTTGCATTCTGTAGAGCAAAAGGAACAATGCCGTTTATTGCCATAGTTTTGACAGGCGCCGCACAATGTTTTATGAATCCATAGAATCAGAAAAGGCTTTATTCCCATTGTCAGTGAACAGGATTTGGATTGTGCTTTGGCAAAACATGGTGCAACATGTGGATGCTAATTTAGTAGAAGAAAACAGAAATGTGTAAAATGAGATCAAATAGAATGTTCAAAATTATATACAAATACCTTGACTGCAGACCGAAATACAAAACAATTAATTCATCATAACAAAATATAAGCAACAACTTTCGGGGTCTTTTCTCTTACAAAAGATGGTAAAATACTATTTGCAATCCTCAAAATTGTATTTGAGCTTTAAAAAAAAGAATAATTTGTGGTCAAGTATGTAATGTATGTCAATAAAATGAACAACCATTATGAGCAGCATTCATGTGAGTTTTTGTCCAAGCTAAAAATCTGGATTTTGCTAATCCTAATGTCCAATACAAATTTCCTCCAGGACAAATGAAGTAATTTTGAATCCAAAGTGTCTTTCACAATCCCCTAATGCATAAACACATCATGTAAAACACATTTGTAAAAGTATTCAAAACAGGCTTGGATAGCTCTCATAAGTATCTGAGGTTTTCATTTTCTAAAACTACCTTGATATTTTGATATTCTGAGCTTCATCCTGTTATGTTCTACCACAACTCCAGAATGTAGATTTTTGTTTAAAAACTTCTAGGGTCTACAAAAGGCATAGATAAATATAGCTGTGCCCTCTTTTCCAGTTAGTTCTCCTGTCTGAATGGCTTTTCTCACACAGAAGGCTAATCCGTCAGTTACTTCTGACCAAGATCCTGGCACAAGATCTGGAGATTGGTCTTTAGCACTACTTTACTTGCCCACTGCTCCTGACATGGGTTGAAGCAACACTGATGGATTGACAAATGCTGAGAGCAGATAATGATTCCCTCTTGTCCTAAAGTTATCCTGAAGTTTCAGTAATTGATCTTTTCTGCTCTTAACACAATCACATTTGTAGAATAAACGTTCACTTGCTTGATTCAAAATATATTATGTATTATTCTGTCTTATAAACTATTTTAGACAGCTCTGAACTTTGTATTTCCTGGTGTACAAGTAAATAGCAGATGTGTCTTGGAATTGGAAACACATCAAAGGCCATGTTGGCATGCTGTCACTATAAAATGACGATATATGAACTCG
Source organism: Rhinogobius similis (assembly GCA_019453435.1). NCBI lineage: Eukaryota > Metazoa > Chordata > Actinopteri > Gobiiformes > Gobiidae > Rhinogobius > Rhinogobius similis. Next base: position 21,640,706 of record CM033626.1, on the reverse strand, counting down.
TGTAAAGCAATGAGAAGCGTGCATTTGGAGTGTATGAATGAAATGGCACACAACTCGGTTTTGATGATGATGCAAAACCTTAATCTATCTCAAATATATTCCACACGGTGCCACATTAAAGCCTTTATTCCTCGCCGAAATCTTCTGTGATCATTACCTTGTGGTCACCGTTTTATTGCAGCAAAGCACATTTGGTTTTCCCTATTTGTCATCCTTTAAGTGCATGTATAAATGTATGGTCATATCCTCCTGATCCGCCTTCATTTATGATTGGATTTAATGCAGGAAGCGCACGCTGTTCCAGATCAGCCATGTTGACCTTTGGAGACTCACCGCACTAACACTGGTCATTGGACAAACTCAAGTGAGATGTTTACATACACTGGGACCAATCAATTCATTTTATTTCTTGCTGAACTTGCTTAGCATTGATTTTGAATTAAATGCTCCAGTAAATAACGCTTGTGACTGATTTGTACGTACTTGTAGATATGCGGATAATTCTCTATTTGTATTCAGGGCAGCTTTCTGTTTTTATAAATTAGACTTTCAATAAAGGCTACTCCAGGAAATACATCTTTCCAGAGGTTATCTGTTCCGGGGCTTACACTGTGTGGTGCGAGGCATGTAGTGGCATGCACAATACAATATTTTTATCAGCTGATCATATCCTTGTAAACATACGAGTAGATTCTAGTGGAAAAAGAATACGCTTTTCCATGATATCGCTGCTGCTGTTGTTGTTGTGGAGATAGCCATATAGGAAAAGAAGATGCAAACTTTCTAGGAATTTTTAACAACCTTTAGCTCCTTTTGTATTGATTATATTGTCAAAAAATCCCCTGGTCTTTGGGTTTATTTCTTGCTGATATGTCTGTTCTTGTTAGTTCTCTATTTCAGTGTTTTATGGTATATAATGTTGTATAATGTGCATGTCACTGCCTGGTTCTTTAAATGTGGGAATATTGACTGTTTTGCTTTCTTTTTCTTTTCCTTTCTTTTTTTTGATACAGAAGTTTGTTCAGGACGAATGCTGGAAAGTGTACTGACAATGTAGTACTGCTGCCAAAGTCTGACTTAAGTAAAAGTAAAATGCACATTAAAAAATACTACTCAGACTAGAAACTTTTTTCACGAATTTTAGCAACATTTTAGCTCATTCTTCTATTTAAAAAAAAACAGTTTAATTCCACTGTTTAAAACACTGGAGTAAATTGTTTTAACCACAATCTGCTTATTCACTGATCTAAAGGTAATCATGCAGTGTTGTTTTGAGTGTTTGTCTGTTTTAAGCGTAAAAGGAGCAGATACAGCAGAGACAACCGCACATTACGACAATTGGAACTTGTGCTGTATACTCACTACTCGCTTGATTTTGCCAGTTTATCCAATTACAAGTAGAAGCACTGGTTTAAAAATCTACACGCAAAAAATGAATGAAATTGAATGAATGAATGAATTGAAATGTGTTGATTTCAGATGTTTTGACTAGTTAAGGTGGAACTAGATTTGTTTTACGTGTTTCGAACCGTTTCTGACTTGTTTCAATGCATTACTTCTTACGATATGCCAAATTATTATCCAGTTGCTTAAGATAATTCTATTTATCAAATTAATTTGACTATTATAAGCTAAATTATTGTATGAGCTGTCAAAAATATCTTGAAACCAGTTAAATATACTGCATCTCATAAGCAATTGCATCTCATAGAGTCAAAACTCCTTAAATCCAGAGAAAAATAACAAATTCAAGTCATTTTAAATAGGCTAGATATACATTTTTGCTGTGTACTCAAAAAAGTACAATGACCCAAAACTCAAAACAGTAGTATGAATATTTGCAATTAGTTACTTTCCATCCCCACTCAGGAAACTCTAAAGTGATAAATTATTCAACTAAATCCATGGTGTAAATCCATTAACTCAAATTTGACTTTTTTTCAAGGCACACCCAGTCACACAAGCCCCTATTTTTAAGTACTTTAGTTTTTTGTGGCTTTTTGGTTGACTTTTCTCAGCAAACAAAGAGCATGCTGTCGATGTGTCCCCGAGCAAGACACCCACAAACAACAGCCTTTAATTGCATCCCTCAGGGCAGACTACAGTATTATTAAGAGATTAACAGATAGCTTCAACCGTTTGCTTCACTGCTAACTTTAAGACATAGCATCCAGTGTCTTATAGTTTATGTAAAAGCAGCAGCATCTTGACTGTGGAAGGAAGTTTTACTCTCCATATGTCTGAAGCACCACTCAATAGTCCCTGCTTCTCTTCTTGCTGCTCTGAAGTCCCTGAGGCCTGTAAACTGCCTGGGCTCTATTCTCACTGCACTGACATCAGGTTTCCAAGAACACCATCTGTCTATATTTTCTCAAATCTGTCATACACTTTTGGATTGTAAATTACTGTAAGAATAAAACTCATTAACGTCATTGCAGGATAATATATTTCATAATTTTGTGACTTTTAGTTACACTTGTTTGCTTGGAGGCTCGGTGACAAAAATACAGCTTTATCAATATTGCATATGGGAAGATTTTAAGTTTTCATGAAAGCCTGAGTACTGTGAGTGGGTGGCTGACCATATGGTGTCAGTGTTCTGAATAGCTGATGACCTCAGATCAGATTTATCGGAGGAGGAGATGGACGGGCTACTGGGGTGATTTGGCAACGCACCTCATCCAACATTCATGCCAATAAAACGGACCGGCCTAAACTGAGCAGCGGAGATAAAGACGGGGTTACGACAAGAAGCTTTGGCTTTGAATAAAGACAAAAGGAAATCAAATAAAGGAGCAGTAATGGAACAGGAAAAACAAGTTCTGTCCAAATGAAACTTTAGAATATTAATCCTTTGGTAATTGACACTGCCAGAAAGGTAACAGCATGTTCCAGAAGATTTACTGACCCAGAACTGGCAACAATTTTACTCAGTATAATGTAAAGAACATGTTTAGACTAAAATAACCTTGAGTTTTCTCTCTCTTACTTAAGGCATACTGAGTTTACATTCACGGCTGTAGGGCATGTTAGGCTGCAGTCACATCTGCTACACATAAGCATAATATGTAACATACAATACATTCTAGTACACATTTCTTAGCAACTGAAGCTAAGGTAAGAGTGATTTTTCTTTTCTTTTTTTCTTTTTTCACATAATCACATAACACTGGACATGTCACTGAGAGAGGAAAAATACATATAAAAAGATATCCAAGGAAAATGGCACACGTCGTCCAACATAAACGTCCCACAAAGTCAAATTTGACAATTTTTCACTTTTCAAAGTGAGTCCGAATGCCATTTTAAAAATGTTGTTTCTATGTCTATGTCAGTCCAGTCTTGGCCGTTTTCCCTGCTGCCAGAAGGATCCAAAGGTATCTATTTACTGTGTCCATGGCAGGAGTTTTGAGGTCTGAATACAAAGTTCTGAAGTCAAGTGCACTATTAACATCAGTCCAATATTTCATTTTTCTTTAACTTTGGTGATATCAATTTTAATTTTTCACCTTGTGTTCATGTTTTTGAGATTATACTTTTTTTTAATAGAAGCATAATTCGTTTTTACAGAAATTACTAAAGAAAAGGACTATAATGAAAAGTTGGGTTGACTTGAGTATGCTTTTGTAATATTTAGTTTGTATATTTTGGTAAATCATAATCAACAACAAAGCAGCTGTTCATAAACAGACTAATCCAACCAATATCAGAATAACAAAAGACAAGTTTGGATTATCTGGAAGGGGGGCCGGGCCTGAGAAGTAGCCTACTTATTAAATCCAAAGTACCAGGGGCAGGGGGAGGGGCGAGCGAGTACAGACAAAGAGAAGAGAGTGGAGAGAGAGTGGCCCAAAAGAACACCTGTTGAGATTAAGGCTGGCACGCGACCCACTCGGACTCGCGTGGCAGCTGCGCCTCACTCCAACAAAAAGCAGCAAGAGCAAAGTTTGAATGCACTACTTATCCTGCAGGTCATGTGTGCACGGCATCCTAATGTGCACACAGGGGGAGAGAGACAGAGACACAGGCAGAGGGGAGAGGGAGGGAGACACACACAGGGACAGACAAAAGTGTGGGCAGCCAAGAAAGACTCGCATTCAAGTGAACTATGAGCCCCAAGTGGGTGAAAGGTCCTGTTTATTATCTGCATGTAAAATAGGAGCCGGCACAATGGACGACATTTGCTTATTACACACAAGCTAATAATAAGCGGTTCAACTGATCAACTTTTCAGCTGTCCCTCCAGGTGCACAAACTAAAAGAGTTTTATCACAAGTCCCCGAACCTGTACTTGAGACAAAGTAATAGTGCCATGGAAGTTTTCTGTGGACCAAGAACAAAAGTGAAAGATAGTTGTGAATGTGTAATTGAACTGTTCAGTGGCTGTTCACATCACAATAGCACTGCAACTACCAATGATCTCTGCCTCTATAAATGCTTTAAATACTCGCTTTGTGACTTGTTCAGCTTTTAGTTGGTGTATTTTTACTTACAGAAAATGTATATAATGTTCACAGTTGTTATTAATATCCTTTTAAACTTCCTTTTTGTTACTGAAACTTTTCAACACTCAGTTTGATGTACTTTCGTTGTAGCATGACATGTAGCATGCTCAGACAATGTTCACAGCTTACCCTTTAAACATATATTCCAACTGCTTTAAGAGTTGCTGTACAAATGACCCTGAGGCTTTTATGACCAGTGGATTATTATAGTTAATGCAGTGCCACTTCCAGGATGATTAGGACATACAATCATGCCAGATAAGGATGTGCGTAACTTTTTCTGTGCCTCCTTATTAAAAATCATTGAGTTTACGATTTCATATTTTTATTTCCATTGCAGGTTCTGCTCCATGAACACACAAATTGGAGCCCAATTACCCAATGCTTTACTTGGATGCGCTGAAGATATGAGCCCATATTGAATATAATTGTAGCCAGTGAATTGCATCCGGTAAGGTGAGTACCATGCCTCCATACTAATTTCCCTGTGGTGATCCCAGTCACCTCTGGCTCTCTCCTCATATGCTCAGATCTGCATTATCTCTATCTCTCTCTGTTGGTTGACGATTACTCCGTGGCACGAGGGCTGGCCAAATGGCTTTATGATCATGTGACTAGCCGGCCTTCACAGTGACCACACGCTGAAGACATTAGCCATCATTCTCTTGCTCTATTAGGAGCTAAAGGATTCCTCGCTATGGAGGCTGGTGCTTCACATTTTACAAAGATCTGTCCTTTGTCACCTGTCTGCAGCACAATGAAGGCTGATTATACTGACAGAAGGAGAGAAGGCAAAGGGGTTTATATGCCTTCCTATTGCACCGAGACATTATGTAATTCACCTCTGGTAACTGCTCTGTACGCCTGGTCTTTCAGCCCTTTTACCCTCGGCCCCAAATCCTGTCTGGCTCTGCGATGCCATCTAGCGGTGACTCTCAACACGAGCCTCCAGTCTGCTGCTGTCTGCCTCGTGTATCACAATTCTGCTTCTCATATCAAATCCCATTGATAAGCCTACTGATACATTAATAATACTAATACATTTAGAGCCAATTCAATTACCAAGATTAAAACTGTTTTTGTACTGAAATAATAACAATAACAATCAAATCAATTAATCACTTTTATAATCGGGAATTCAATGTTATTTTTTTGTTTGTTTGTTTTTTTCGTTTTTAATATATTTGACCAGTATAATGAAACATTTATCATATATTTCCCGTATTCGCTCGTGACCACGTGCGCAGCTTACCCCAGCGCCATGTGTTTATTTGTCCGTCACCAGAGCCGCTTGTTTATGTGAGTACGCGCCCGGGCAGTTTGTCACTTCAAACGTGCGCATGTTTGTGCACACTGCCTGCTCTCCGCTGTCTGCGCGCTGGCTTTGCGTGCTGGAGATCTGGATTGTGCGTTATTTGACAAAAGACCGCCCTGCCCCGCCTGATTGAGAGAGAGGGGAAGAGGGAGGGAGAGAGGTTATACAGTTGGCTTCCAATCTTCACACCAGACTAACGATAACGCTGCGTACGGGAGACGTTTCATTGGTGAGAGAGGCGCAGTGGAAACACTTTCTGTTCAGACACAGTGAGGGTGACAGCCCACAAGGCAACCACCTGTGGACAGAAAACGAACAGAAAGAAATTAAAAAGTAGGGGAAAGTAGTAGGATTAGAAAACAAAGTGGACAAAGTCATAAAAAGTTTAAAATGTGGCAATTGTTTCTCTACGTTATAACTCCGAAATAATTGATCCATTAAACTATACATTTCTAAGATTACTTATCTACATTCGTATAGTTTTACTACAACTACATAGTCTAAGTTTTACCCAAGTAGAACAGAGTGTACGGAGAGAAGTTTCCATATGGTAACTTCCCATATGGATCTATGCTAATGGCACACACATGCTCGTGGTAAGGGAGAGCAGAGAAGGGGTCCATAACATAAGCCATGTCTGCTGAAAAAATTGAAGTTTCTTGTTGTATTCTGGAATGAGGTCAGACACGAGACTCCTCATTGCACGCGCTGATTATTATTAGATTCTCTGAGCCAATGGGAGCCCAGGGGGGCGTGTATTTGGCGCCGAGGCAGGGTAGCGACAGCGTTTCATTGGTGGATTTTTATCGCTGTTGTATCTGGGAAGGGATAAATTGAAGCAAGGGGCCGGTATTGGAAGGTTGCTTGAAACTCGACTGCAGCTTTTGCGAATGGAAAGGCGGACAGTGTGACTCGCTCAAGACTGCCTTTCCCCTACTCAGCATGCATGGCTTTTGTTTGTAGGAGAGCGAACAGGGCTGATACCTTACACACTGTTGGAGCCCTGCAAAGACTTGTCTTCACTCACTCCACCGCTCAATAGATTGAGAGCAAGACAGACTACGGCAGAGACTGGAGAAAGCCGCACGGCACATACTAACCCTGGAAATTAAACTTTTTTAACAACATATCCGGGCCTTTGGGGGCTACACTGGACCGCACTTCTCAGGACTCAACTGTTTTACACTGTTTTTACGCAGCGTTAACTGTGAAGAGTGGCTGAAAAGAGCTGAGCTTGCTTTAAAGTGACGAGGGGGAGAGAAAGAGCCTGTACTGCTCTCCCTCTGCGCGCTTAAACCGGACAGCATGGTGCAGAAAATGAGCCACACGGAGAGCACCGCCGAGGCGCTCTCCTTTTTCGGCGGGGACTCCAGCTCCGACTCCGGCGCATGCATGGACATGGACGCGGCCGCGTCGCCTCTCTCCCCGGGCTCCACGGCGTCATCCACCGCGGGGGACAAACTGGGGGAGAACCCGGCGTGGTGTAAGACCCCGAGTGGCCACATCAAGCGACCCATGAACGCATTTATGGTGTGGTCCCAAATCGAGAGGAGAAAGATCATGGAGCAGTCCCCGGACATGCACAACGCGGAGATCTCCAAGAGGCTGGGCAAGCGGTGGAAACTGCTGCGAGACAGCGATAAGATCCCGTTCATCAGAGAGGCAGAGCGGCTCCGGCTCAAGCACATGGCGGACTATCCCGACTACAAGTACCGGCCCAGGAAGAAAGTCAAGTCAAGCGCGTCCAAACCTGGCGACAAGGCGGAGAAAGTCAACGGTAGCTCTAATAACACCAGCACAAATAAAACATCTTCATCCAGGAAGAGTGGCTCCAAGTCACCAAAGCCACACAAATCAGTTTTCAACACCAAAGCGTTTGAATCAGACCATCATAACTCTCTCTACAAGTCCAAGCCTTTTTCATCCAAGCATAGCCAGGACTCCAAGAAGCCCAAGCGGGTCTACGTCTTCGCCAATCCAGCTTCCTCGGTCGTCGTCCCCGCCAGTCCCACGCTCAGCAGCTCGGCGGAAAGCAGCGACCCGCTCAGCCTGTACGAGGACGCGGCGGGCTGCAGGGAAGAGGACGCGCACTCCCCGAGCTCCAGCACCACCAGCAGCAACAACAGCAGCAGCAGCAGCAGCAGCAGTACCGGGGTAGGAGGGCTGTACGGCGGCCACACTTACACCAGCAGTCGCCGCTCCTCGTCCCCTACTCCCTCCGCCTCACACTCGTCCCACTCCTCGTCTTCGTCATCTTCCTCGGAGGATGAGGAGTTTGAGGATGACTTACTGGACATCAACCCGAGCCCCAGCTTTGACGGCATGTCCCTGAGCAGCGGCTTCGGCTCCTCAGTTCTGGACAGAGACTTGGATTTGAACTTTGAGTCCGGCTCCGGAGGGTCCCACTTCGAGTTCCCCGACTACTGCACACCTGAAGTCAGTGAGATGATCTCCGGGGATTGGCTCGAGTCCACTATTTCCAATCTTGTGTTCACGTACTGAGCGCGTAAAAGTGACTCTTGTTAACTTAAGTTAATCTAAAAAAAAAAGTGGGCGTCATAGTTTGTGTTGCGCACCAGACTATAGCAAAAAGCCCAACTGCAAACCTCTTTCCCTCGCCCTGTAAGTCGCTGGAAAACAAACTTTGTGTTTTTGTGGACTCGGGCTTAAAACGAGCAGAGGCGAAGGAAAAGAGGGAGCGAGGAGACTGTAGCGGCAGATGTGTGCGCACTGAAACGCTACTCCTCTCCGACTGTTTTGAACTTAAACTGTGATTTATTTGCACGATAGCTCCACGGTCCGCCGTTCACTTTTTATAGAAAAAGGGACATTTCACGAGTTTGAACGCTCCAAGTGAACTCCACCACTGACAAGGTACAATAGGACTGCTGTGTCGTGCGACAGGTTTATTGTTGTGTGTCACAAAGAGGGATTTCCTTTTTTGATAAACCGAGGTGGGTTGTCGTTTTTTAGTTTTCAAGTATTTTCAAACGCAAAAAACACGTTAAAAGCATGATCGCCTACTTTGTTCCTATCTTGTGCTGAGATTTTCTGTGAGAACACTTTAGTCTTGATAGTATTTAAAATGGATAGGTGGCGCTCGCTTCGGTTCTTCTCTCTAAAGACAAAATATGGACATCGAAATAATCACCAGCTGTTGTAATGTTTCAAACTTCTTCAGGATTCAACTTCAAATCTGTGCTGAACTTTATATACACTTTCTCTACGATTCAGGACCAAATTGTTTATTGTTTATTTCAGATGATAGCTATAGAGAAATCCTCACTGTTATTTTGGTTCATTCTCTGAGCTTTGTTTTTTTGTACATGTGTCAGATGCCATTTTATACTGGATATTGTATTTATATACTGGGCCAAGCATTTTTGACTTGATCATTTTTTATTTCTTGTACTAGTCCTGTTGTTTTTGTCACTATGTCTGTCACATTTCCTTCTCAGGCGAAGGGCTAGAGTTTTACGAACACACAACTTTTTAAGTTCTTTTTATATCTAAATGTACACACTTTTTGGACACTTAAAGAGAAGAAACAGTTTGTTTATTTTCTCAGTGTATTTTTGTACAAATCTATATGGAAAAGGGGAAGTCAACAATCGGCGTGTGTAGCCTAATACAGTTGTATTGGATTTCCTAATTTTTAGACATGGGTTGGCTGGTTTCAATGCTGCCTTCAAGTGCTCATGCTTACCTTGTACTTTTGAGACTTGTACTGTTTTAACTTATTAATCCAAGGCACCAAACTACTATTACAGGGAAACTAATCTTCTACCAGCAGTTAGGACCGACACCCTTTTGATGGCTGACCCCTGGACTCCTGACATATTAAATATAGATCCCCTCTAGATATGAACGATAGCACTTGAACGCAGCACCAGTCTTTCTATCAGCCTCCCTCCTACGTTTACAGTGCCAAGTCTGCAGACTTCTTAAAGACACAGGCACACACGCTGCCTGTGCACCACGTGGTTTTCCAACAGCATCACTCTCCAACAAACCGCTCCTTTATTTTGTTGCGTTTCCTTTCTGATAATCCTGCCTATGACAACAACATGAGGAGATTGTAGCTTTAAATTTGACTTGTTTGTCACTGTTTGCCATGAATTGATGTCAGATCTACAGGATGGAACAGGTTACATAATAACAAGCAACAAGACTGAGAACAGCAAGCATATTCAAATTTCTGACTTGAGTTCATCTACTTGTACTGCGTTTCTCATTGTATTTGAATATATAATCTTTTCTACTTGTCGGCTAACTAGCTAATAATTGTTTTAGTATCTTTATGGCATGGTGAATAGCATTTGTATTTCAGATTCAGGTTATTAGCTGTTGTGTTTTTAAGAAAAAAATGAAAAACGAAAAATGATGAAACGTGAACTCGATCTTTGTATATTTGACTGTATCATAAAGCAAAAAGATTGTGTGTTTATGTACGTTGTTGCTATCAAGGACAGGCACTGTCTTGAACTGCTATCTTTTACACTCTTACACTTATGAGGTGGTCAGTTCAGGACTCATTTTTATATATATCAAAGCATTTTAAATATATTAACTTTATTTTTCATTCATCCTGTGCAATATGCTGTGTAGATTTCGTTCATTTATTGTCTAATCATGCCATATACAAAGGAACCATCCTTCGTAGGGGCTCAAAGGGAGGGGAGACTCATGCCAGCTAAATTGTGTCCATTCACTGCCTGTCAGATTGTTGATATAAACTTGTGTACAGAACTTTTTTCAAAGAAGGAAATAAATATCAGCTGGAACTGAACTTTACTATTTCTTTGGTGATTTTTGACCTCATGACTCTCTTTAATGACCCACAATTCTGCAAAATACAATAATCTGACTCAAAATTTAAGATCTAAATTATATGTTTGAACTTTACCTTTCAATTAGAGTCTTTATGGCAATAGTAATTATTCCTAACATGTGTTAAAGTGTTAAGTTTCACATATGCATTATGCATAAACTGATTTTGTCACTGAAAGTGTCGGTGAAAGTAAAGAAAATATGCAAATCCTCCAAGTGAGAGGCTCACTGTACAAACCGACACTCTGGTGATATACTGCACTTTGGGCTAAGGAAAATACTATAATACACATATTGTCGTATAATAAAATGTCATTCCTTTTCGGGTTATAGAATCAAAACACTGTCCATGTGGCATCACACGTTACACCACAAACGGATACTTGTGTTTAACAGTGGAAACACTTGTCCTCACTGCTTCAGAATGCTCTTACACATGCAGTAATAGAGAATCCATGTTAGACCAGCTATGGGATGATGAATATGAGCGGTTATGTCACCATCTACTCAGTAACACTACTGCATTACTAATGTACTACCCTTATAGCAGTTTTCATGCTTAGTGTTTGAGTGACACTGTATGCCGCTGTTACAAGCTGCAGATCTCCACTTGTGCACTTAAAAGCATGTCCTAATCTAACAGTAAGGGGTTAACAAAAAAAATGCACTTCATGAAGTCAAAGTTCTATAGGTAGTGATTATATTTCATGTAAAATAGCAGGCAGTGGTGAGCTACACTGCTGTCTGGTGTTCAGACAGTCATGGTTCCCTTCCCCCTCTCCAGACAGTCCCTCGTTGTGGGGGATGGGCCGGTCTCGCAGCAGCAGTCAGCCCAGGGCCCTCCAGCATCGCTGACTATAGCTATATGTGTGTCTATCTACCTTCAGTCTCTATATGTCTACTTGTAGAAGGTTGTGGGCAATCTATGCATGAAATTAAACAATATCACCACAACATTGGGTCAATACTTGATATGTGCTTGACATGTACTTCAAGCTCCGTAGACAAATCGCACAATGAAACACAATAATCAATGACACTTGCTTGATTTACACTCAAGTGAAGTGCAGTTATTCTGGTCTATATGCAATCATTTTCTTATAAAATTATAACTGCAGTTTTTTTTTTTTTTAGTTTTTTTTTTACAAAAATTGTATAGTTTTTGCTAATGCTATTTAGTGAATACATTGCATAATTTACTTCTTTACTATCAAATGATAATTCTTAACCATGACTGCATTTTAAAGGGATTTTGCTAAGGCTTTGGCCATCTTCACTATTTAAAAGTGTTCCAAACCAATGGTAGTTTGTATGCAAAAACACAGCCGCATGAAACACGCTGCTCATTAAAACTGTCTATATAATGATCATTTACTGGCGTCTGCATGTGTAGGAAGATGCATTGCTGTCTGTAGCTATAGGAAATAAAGTGAATGTGCAGTAGAGCATTAAAACATAACTGATTTTGTGAGGCTGCTATAATTAAGCCCTTGCAGCTCCGCAGCGATATGCAGATTTGTGCTTTTTATCTGCACTTAATTGGCTGTGCATAACAACCAAGTGTTCCACCTGCCAAACATATATACAGTTTTGTCACACAACAGCTCTGCAACTGTCTTCAGTGGTGCATACCCTATCATGCAAGTAGATCTGTGCGTTTTGATCCTGGCCCCTGTGTTTTGCTATAGGCTTTTTCAGGGTGCTGTCTCATGTCTGGCATATGCAGCAGTATAGACCAGAGCTGACTGGAGCAGAGCTGATGGACGGCTGGAGTCAGTGGCCCATACAAACCCAGCAGGGAGTCGGGAGGGGATGAGCGGGGGAGGTCACAGTGGTGGGATAAGAGCTCTATGGCAGCCTGCTGTCTGCATTTGTAGCTCATCCCTGGGGAGATGGGTGGTGCACAATTGGTGGGATGATTCCCCAGTATGACAGTATTTTAAGGTTTAGCAATGGGATCCTGCCATACTAACAGGCACACCTCCACATTTGTCTGTTATCGGCAATATTACAATATTTATCAATGAAATATGTTGCAAAATGTAATTGTATTTGAAGGACACACGATTTTAATGTTTAAGATGTTGTCTGGTCTTGAACCGTATCCTTTCTTGCAGATTACTCGTGCAGATTAATGTGACAGACAAATTAACTAATTAGAGAAACGCATGGCCCACTTGTGTCAAAAAGAACATAGCTATTTACGAGTAAAAAACAAAGTAAACAAACACAGAACTGATGATAAAACAATAAAACTTAAACTTAAAAATTTAAGAAAAATTATTTAAGAAATTTTTCATGTCACTTTAGAGACACGTGCTACAAATGAGCAGCTTTGATTTACACGTTCAAAAACTGGATAGTTATGCTTTATAGCAGGCTTGGGCATGTAGCCAATGGGACACATCCGGCCCTTGACCTGTTTTAATCTGGTCCCGACAAATTTTTAAATAATAATCACTATGGCCTCTTTCTCTTTTTAAAAATTTCTCAGTTCTAGAAACACATGTCCACACGCATTAAGATTAAATGAATGTGTGGAATGATAGCAGCAGCCTATATTTTACAGGACTAAGGACTTAAGGAGCATTTGCTACATCAATGATTGGAATTGGTCTGGATTGTTTGGATTAGACTATGACCTTCGCAGAAAACTATTTGCCCACCCCTGCTCTATGTCCCAGACCCTCTTGCTTTAGAAGGAGAGAAAATAGGGACTGGCTCGTCAGGCAAGTTAAATACATCATTGTGCAAATAATAAATTGCATGGCCCACATGAGTTAATGTCTTTTCTCTGTTTATGCAAATAAACTCTTTATCTCTCTTTATTATTGTACTGCTGTTTAGTCTATCTTCTATATTTGACCCCTCCTTCAGGTAGTGTCTCAGGAAAACCAGTGAATGACCACCTTTCAGAGCCCAGAGATCCACGTCCAGGATCTCGGTCAGGAATACCTCGTAGATTAGTTTGCCCTTTTTTATGGGACAAACCGGAGCGCAGGAAGGAAACCCACCTTGATTCAGGGGAGATGTGCAAATTTCCCCCAGTGCAGAAAACAGAACCCCAAACCTGGTTGTGAGGCGAGCCACCATGTCCTATGGTGTGACTGAATTGTAAAGCATTCTTCTTGCTTTTGCCCAGGGCTGAATGTTGAGGGTTTTCTTCAACAGGTCACAGCAATTCACTGTTCATAAAAGTAACAAAAGATTGTAAAACTTGCAGGTGGCCAAAGTTCAGCCGTTCAGCACCCCTTCCCCTGCTTTAACACCAACTCCTCTTTCTCCATGTGATTTACATTTTGATTTTTGCATTGTTCACCTGAGGCCCTTCCTGATCCCAATTATTCAAATTAATTGATGGGGCTGGGGACTGGCAAAAAACATTACACTTTGACTCTTCTCAATGTAATCAAGTTAGAAATCTGTCATTTCCATAATGTACCTGACAAACTACCACTGGAAATTATTTTTATACAACACCTACAGACTCCTAGAAGGATGTGGAAAATAGCATTTCCATCTTTTATATTAAAGTTTACAAAGACATCTGAAGATTGCAGCTCAGATGATGCATTTGGTAAAATACATATTTTTATACAGTTGTCTATATTTTGTGTTGAGTAAAAGGACATCATTTTTTGCTAACTTAAATTTTCAAGTACAAGATTCTAAGCACCTCCTCTACAAATGTGGAATTCACTTATCAAATATAAGACTTCAGAGGATTGCATTTAAAAGGCTGGAACAGTGTTTACTTCTGACTTTAAGAAAGAAAGTTGTGGGTGCAATCCCCAGTTTAGAAATCCACCCTCATTTCTAACTGAGTTCTTTACTCTCATTTCCATCTCTAAAACACTGTTAGAAGAATTTGTGACTCAATGGCTTTGGTCAATGGATGTGAAGTGTCTTTGTCTCTGCCATCATGCAATCAGCACCAAAGTGTGTCCTGCTATAGCACCATTTAGAGCCTCAAACCACCAAACCCTTACAAAAATGCATAGAAGTGAACACACGTGTATTTACTTGTAAGACTTGAATCAAAGAACAACAAATAAGCAGTCAATGTAATTTAATGATTACCCAGCAGCTGAGAGAAAGCTGCTCTTAATTTGTGAAGCTAACCTCTTAAGTCAAGTCTATCATACACTGTACAGCAATGGATATGAGGAGGACTCATTAATTCAATTATACTGCCATCACATAAGTGAGACTGGAGTGCTATAATTACTCTCATTGTGTGTAAATGAAGCCTCTCAGTCTCCTGCTCGCTGTCATTATTTGTATTTATGTGCGTTAAGACAAAGAGGGCTCTGCCTTTGTTCAGTGCTGCGGCCAGACACAATGGAAACAGCAGCCACGCGTGAGCCAAAGTTCAGCTGAAGACATTTGCATGTATCATACTCAGTTCAATAGGATATACCATGAACAAGATCCAATGACATCTATTATTAAAAAGTTGTTGTTTTTTCAGGAGTGTCAACGATATTTTGGATAAATAACTGGCTGTCAATAATCCAAGTCACAGATTCCCAAAAGTTGAAATTCGCATCCACACATCTTATATCTTACTCAACCGTGCTTTTGTTCATATATGCAGATCGTTTATGTTGTTAAGTGCAGAGTTTGAAGACTTTGGGAGGGCGGGACTCCGTGGAGAGCGAAACGAACAAGGCGCGGCCAAACACAGCCCCATCCATCTATCACACGTGTAGACAAAGGGGGACTCCACAACACAAAGCTAGATGTGCCCTCTCAAACTTTTTCTGCCCCTTCGTCACGCGCCACCGACGGCCGCAGCCTCAGGTGAGTACCATCCGGGGTGCCGCACTTCATCACGCCGGCGCGGTCGCAGTCATTTGCAAGTTAAAAGTTTCGAGCCCGCCGCTGTACTTGGTGCGTCAGCGCGCAAACTTGAGCACAAAGCAGGGAAAGGAGCGGTCCCCCTCTTTCCTTTGTCTGATGCGGGGCGCTTTGAGGAAGACAAGTTGACGGTGATGCTCTTTACATCTCCAAACCGCGCCATAACGCACGACTTCTCGTTCCACGGGATTATTTGTCTTTGTTTGCGTTATCAGCCGTCACATGGAGTTGGTGCTGCTTTTGTCCCTGGTGATGTTGCGACGCGCTGGCTGCCTGTCAGGAGAAGTTGGCGGAGAAAAACGCTCCTTTTACGCACGCCGCTTAAAGACAAAGTGGTCGTAAGAAGTTTGGCATAACTTTTGGATTTGTTTGACTTAACGGTGTAGTCGTAATTGAGTTGTGTTTTAGTCACGCGAAGTTGCCAATTCACTGTGGGAATTCAGAACAATGCAATCAGGTGTAAAGTATCATAAACACAACGCTGGCGTCAAGGCAAAGTTGTTGTGCAACAGATTATTGCATAAATGGAAACTGAACGAATTTATCTTGTCGTTGGTGGCATTTCCAGTTTGAAAAGTGTAAAAATAAGTTGTTAGTCGCTAATTAGAAGCGGAGCAACAGGTATAAGTCGCAGCTCCTCTTTGTTACAGTACAGCCTCTTTGTTCTCTGTCCATAGTCCATACAAAGAAACTCCGCTCAAAACCATCTCATTCTGTCATTAAAACATATTTTGTGTCGCACCAATTCCTAATTTGGAAGATATGTTTTATTCTACAAGTCTTAAGAGTAAAAAGAAAGAATTGTTCATCAATTTAAAAACTTTTAAGCACACAGGACTTGGAGCATCTCTGCATAAAAGGATGTATAACTTTGGTCTTGCATTTGTATTTAGATTTTTTTTTTTTTTTTTTTACAATGAAAACTTTTTTTTAACTATTTTGCTGGGATGTTTTTTACAATTAAAAAAAGAAAGAAAAAGTTTTTCAAATGAAGGTGTGGCAAAACAACTTGTTTGAATATGCTGCATTCCATTGTACAGTAACTTGCCCAGCTATTCAGCACTCAGGACAGAATGTGATCTTTAAACGTATTTGTATTGTTACTATAATATTCTATTATCTCTTATATTATTTAAAAAACATTTTACCTGAATCTTGGAGAAAAGTTTTGTAGTTTAAGTTTTTTATAATCCTAACTAGAAAAACTGTTTTTTTTGCTGTTTCATGCGTTGAATGATCACATTTACTGTATAATATTAACTAGGTTTTGACTTTTTTGCTTTTTCCACTTTCTGTCCTTAGGTGGGATTTTAACACCAGATTAACCGTCTCACCAAAATTTCTCCAGAAAGGTTAAAGGAATAAAAATGTCTCCACAAAATCTCCCCAAATCTTGCAGCAAATGTAGCCAGTCACCTATCAAGCAGTTTAATACGAAGCTCTGCGGATTAAGACACAGTGGCCTGGTTTCGTTTTTTGGAGAAGGTGAAGACTCATCTCTGAAGGATTTAAAGTTGAGCAGCAGAACAGAAGTACCGTGCAGGATGAGTTTAAGGCACACTTGGAAATCTTCAACTCTTGGAGCCACTTTGCGGATTATAAAGATCTCGAGGCACTTACAACTTCACTGGATAAAAGCAGGATATCCTTCGCTCCTTTACCGTGCGGTATGTAGAAGTCACATGACACAAAATCCACTTCAGCACCATATGCACTTATAGGAGACTCTCAATTGATAGCCTCAACTTAAATACTTAACATATTCAATCCGTTTTAATGTTAAGCATTAATTTAGTCTCTTTTATTAACAGGTTTATAATGATTTTTAACTTTGTTCACAATTTTGACACATCTTTTCTTTATGTTTCCACAAAATAAAGTAGGATTTTTTGCATAAATACTGCACTTGAAGAACGTAAGAGATGCTTAAAATATATTTAGAGTTTGTTTTGTACATAATATTAGTGGATAACCTCACATATCATGCTGGAAACGCTTAAACTTTCTGATTTTTTACCTCTACAAAGTTGGATGTGCGTAAAATAAAAGAAAAAGCTTATCGTGGCTACAAAACCGGCATGTTATCGTACCTATTCTACCGGTATTAATCTCTTTTACAGGATTGATACACCCAATTGCGTCCCCGCTAAATATAATTCCAATCGGTTGCTTGAGTCTTTCAGTAAAAAGCTCATCGTACAGAGCTGCAGCCTGTAGTTGAGTGAGTGCGCTCTGTAATCACTGGGGCTGAATGTTCCCGTCTGCAGGCTCCACACTGCACCGTAAGCAGAAACACTTACCTGACAAAATCCTGCCTCCCCGGGTTGCTTCAGTTTGCATCATTCTGTGCTGCAGGACATAGTCAGATTTACTACTTAGTGCCACCGCAAGAGTGCTGTCGATAAATAAGAGAAGACATGCTAATATTCAGAGGATTGTTGCATGGACATTTTAGTTTTGAGACCAGCATGTGATATCAGGATTCATGTCGTATTCGTATCTGCAAAGCCAGGATGTGATAATTTCCATCTTTGTGCAATCGAGTTACAGGTAGCGTACAACTTTGGAGACGCTTGTTGAAATGCACGTAAAGGTGATGTGTGGTGTAGGCCTCAAGAAGAAATCTGGATTGGAAAAAGGCTTGAATGGTTGAAGATTGTTTAAATTATTCCAATTGTTGTTGAAGTTTTAGAGTAGCTTTGTTAGCTGAATGTGTTGCAGACTGTCGAATCTGTTGCAGACTGTCGATGTACTTTATGCCAAAGTGGCCTTAACATCATGTCTGATTCTGTTCAAAGTTCATATTTTACACTATCAGGCAAATTGACAAAATTTACTGAACTAGGAACTGACAAACTAATACAAGAATCACGTGTGTTTCAGAACGTTTGTACAAATCAAAATGACAGGGTTAGCAGTTTTTGAATGTTTTGTTGTTTGTAGAGGAAATTATGGAACTTACAAAATTCTGGCCTTTGTGATGTACTAATTGCGTCTATTTAAATGGCAATTTGTGATTAAGTGTGCAGCCCTGTACCAGGCACAGAATTGTGTCTCAGTTAGAGCTTTACTGCTTGGACCTGTGCATACTCTCTGTGTGTTCTGGGGCATCCACATTTCCCCCCAGAAGTAACACTGGTTATGGATGAGTGTGTTTAATTGATGGAAATTGGCCCATGGCCACAATTCAGCACGTTTACAGCATTTATGTCATGTATGTTCATTTACATGCACTGTGCCAAATGAGTCAACAAAATAGTAATTGTATTTAGATAATGGTTGTAGCAAAATCTGGTATTTTTGTTTTCGTATCAGAAAAGAACAGCAACATAACTATTTTGTAACTTATATTTAGGGCTGAAAGGTTAATCTCAATCGAATAAAAAAGGCTGCAATTTTTTGAATTATAATAATTTCCCCACAAACAAAACATATCCTGATTTATTCTGTTTGAGATCAGCTCACTAGTTTAGATCTGTGCAATTACATAGTTTGTCTCTTCAGTTTTCAGTTTTCAGTTTTTTGTCAATTGTCCTGGATGCATTTAATGTATTGTGCTTTGTTTAAATGTAAAAGTTTGAACAGAATCTGATGATTAAAACAAATTGCAATTCTTGTTAGAAAAAAAATTATATATTCATCCCAAATCCTCCCGTTCTACTTGTATTGCTAAAAAGAAATAATTGTCAACGCGATAGAAACAAGGATTTTAGAATGTATTTTCTTTGCTCTTTGCTCCATGTGGTGACCTTTAAAACACTTTATGTCAGACTTATTAATAATGCAGCTGAAATATATTTATATTGCCTTTTCATTATTAATTCACTGCACTGCATTGATGTTATGAAGGGAGTGTGAGTGAGCTCTTCTCACTGTTTACAGCCTCCAATCAATGATGTCATTGACAGCCAATAAGACGCCACAGTGGGAGGGGTATAGTTTCTGGATCTCCGCCCCCTGAGTGCTGGGTGTGTGGGAGCGCACATGGTTCTTGCCGCATCACATTTTCAGCACGCTTACGCTGCTGCCTCTGCTGCTGCCCCTGCACAGAGGAACAGGTGAACAGGAGTGTGAGGCTACGCTTTCTGCTTCACATGATCTTCTACCGTATCTGTAATTATACGGTATAAAGACAAACAAGCAAGAAGTAAACAGAGATGACATTTTCTTTGTACTTACATGATTACGCTCAGTCCATTAAGCCTGAGATTTAAAGGGGAACGTGTGGAAGCGATACCAGCAGGGCAGTAACCCTCTATAAGCATATCTTTCACACAGAGACAACATATTTTACCGCCTGTTTGTTCACGCACTGAAATAAAACAGACAAAAATACAGCTCACACCACACACGATGTTTTCGAAGAGGCGTTTAGAGTGCTGGCTGGTGGCGTTATGAAACAAACCCGGGTCGGCGCCTGGAAATGACGGGATCAGCGTGAATGTGGGTCAGTGAGGAGAGGGACACGCAGGTGGCACACATGTAGGTCAGTGCTGAATATGGCGGCTGCTGAGGCTGCGACTGATGCTGCTGGTGAGTCATGCACTTACAGGAAGAGGAGACCAGGGAGCAGGAGAGGAGGGGCGTGTCCCAGCACCACAGGGAGCCAGGGATCTGGTGCAGTGTGCTTGTGGGAGGACCGTGTAATGTAATGGTGGCTGCTTTTAACCTACTGTTTTAAAGCAAAAGTATTGGCATAAATAGGTTCGAGGTACATTTTCATGCCCTGCTCATGGTTACAGCAGGTATAGCTTAACAGTATCTGTAGAGTTGGCACTGCGATGGGAGGAATACTTATAGTAGCAATAATGCAGTATCAGTAGTAGAGGTGGGCAATCAAGAATATTGTCAATGTTGTTTTGAAGACCAGCATATTGTGAATATCAGTTATAGTAGCTTGGGAAAAATATCCAAAAGGAATTGGTGTTTTTATTATTTTTAGTCACGTTTTTGTCACTTTTAGTCATATTTGTGTCGCTTTTAGAGATGTTTTTGTTGCTTTTAGTCACATTTTGTCACTTTTTATTGGTTTAAGTTGTGTTTCACTTATTTTGTCACTGCAGGGTTTGCAGTTTTTGTAAATAAAACTGGATATTTAGTTGTTTGTGGAGGAGATCATTGCACTTTGCTGCCTTTGAGATTTGCTAACTGTATCCATTCCAAAAGCAATTCCGATTAGATATTGATTTACTGTGGAGCCCTAGCTTATAGTGAAAAATTCTACAAAAAAAAACTTAAAGTTATTATTATGTAAACTTCCAAATAAGGGTAAACAGTGATATTTCTGCATTTTTGTCATTAATGTAACATCCTGATAATACAATTAAAGACGTGTCTAACACATTTCTGTTAGACTGACATAATATCGTCTGAATATCGTTATCGGAATACGCCAAAAAATATCGAGAGATTCATTTTTGTCAATATTGCCCAGCCCCAATCAGTAGCGGTAGTAATAGAGAAATAAGTATTCCCAAATTACTGTAAATTGTATGAAAAGTGAAATATTTTATTCAAAACTATAGTGCGGTTTATGTTCGAATACGTAGTACACAGATCACTGTACTGTCAGTTGTTTAACTGTACGGTTTATGAAGCTATAGAGTTATTATAGACAGAATCCTAATCTTTCCCATAACTAATCACTTTGGCAGTTCCAACATTGAGCTCTTGATATGCAATATGATTTCTACACTAATACTCCACTGTGTATAGATGAATGACATTTCTTATCTGTAATTCTCTCCCCACTGCAGTTTTCATAACAGATGCCATTTAGTCAAGGCAGCGTGAGGACATAGATGTTTTTATATCGACATCCCAATGGGGGCTTTAATCCACTGATTCACAAGGGTTTCTGATCTCAGCAGTGAGGCATTCTCCAGTCAGCAATCAAAGTCCTAGTGTCCTCTACAGCTGCTGCTTGTATTAAAAAGTCAACCAATGTGTCTTATGAGCATATGCACGACTCATCATCATTAATCACTCATCTGTTTTGACTATTTCTCCAGAGTAAAGATCCTTTTCCTGCTACATAAGACTCTGTTGACATTTGTAATATGGCTGCAGTGCAAGGATGGGACCATACGCTAAGCAAATCTCAGTAAATAGGTCTATTCACAGGAGGAATTACGATTAGCAACCAGTAATGCATTAATAATCGAGAGGGTTAGTGGTTTCTCAATCCACCACACGTGTAAGGGGTTAGTTGATAATAAAAAAACAGCACTTTTTATGCAATCGTCTGTCATTTTCAACATGAAATAATAGTACTTTCTTATAGGTCTTTTAGTACCATAAAGTCTTATACTTGTTCTTATAAAGCTCAAGATCATTCTAAAATTGTTTAAGAACGGTCATATTTTGTCCTGGTTGTATCATTCAAATGTGTCTCTCTTTGTATTAGTATTCATTAGAATCTGATTTTTTTCATACTTGCACTGTAGCTTTTCTGGTACGGAATGTTCCACATTATGGCATTAAACATCTAGAATTTATTCAGTTCTGACAGTAATCGTGGTCGCCTTTCCACAGATCTGACGTGTAACTTGGCTTGATGGAAATAGATAAGTTAAACACACGCAACAAGTTTTAGCATCGATTAGTATCTGATTTTTGATACTTTTGACAACTCTACTGCATATAGACAAGCACGTCGCAGACCCTCCACCAGAAAAGTTACATACTGCACCTTTAATTGCAAAAAATATATAATAATAATAATGGATGAATTAAAAAAGCAGATAGAATTCTCAAAGTTGTCTATCAGTACAGATTAACACACATGCACAACATCTTTATTACATGCAATTTCTTGACAATTTTCTTTTATTCATGAAAATTGGGCTATTATTTTTCATTCATCTGTTTTGGTTGATTCTCTGGATGCGAGATTTGCTGCCGAGATGCTTTGGATACAGTGGTTCCATTGAAATGCCTGTCGTGTCCTTGAGCTTGTGTGATCCAACCAGAATACCACATTAAGCCTAGAATAACCACCGACTAGTACAAGTCTAATTCACTCAGACGTCCCGTGCACTGCCTCAGGAAAGCTATCAGGTTTAGTTTTAATACTCATTCCATGCGGCCCCTGGGCATTGCACTTCGCAGCCCCTCCTAGAAACCACTTTAGTACATTAATGTTTTCCTTGGCTGTATTTTCTGGTTCATGAAACAACAAAATGATGGAAATACCAGCGACCAAGGGCTAAAGTATTCAGTATTTATACTAGAGGACAAAAAAAGACATATCAGGTGACTGGGAGAGGTGAGGTTTTTCACCATGTGATGAATGAAATCACTTTATTTTGAATTCATTGATAGCAACAAGTGCCATAAGGTGTAAGTTAGAGCTTGGACTAATGATTATTTAAGTCGTCAATCAGTCACTGATTACTTTTTGATTAGTCACGATAATTTAAATGTATTACATATTTAACCAAATATTGGTCAAATGTAAAGGCTTCTAGATAGAGACTATGTGTATAAGAGATGGAAATTACAAATCGTTGATCTTTTTTGCAATGTGGATTTCATGGCTGAATGATTTGGGAAAATGTCTTATTGCAATTGCGGTTAGATTTGCAATTAGTGTTTTAATAATTTGATTCTGTTCAAACTTCACTTTTAAAAGTTTCCAGACACAAACTATACATTTCAGAACACGTTTGTACAGATCTAAACTACAGTTATGCAAAATGTTTGTGAAGGAAATTATGGTACTTAAAAAATACCATTGCTAATTGCATCTATTAAAATTGTGATTTTGATTAGATTGCGATTCATTTTCCTGCCTTATTGGATTTAATGATGCAGCTAGTATCTTTGTTATAAAACATCATTTGTGTTTTTAGTGTCTGTAAAGTGCAGATGACTAAATTCTCAACCATTATTTTAACAGTCAATTAGTCACAGGTATTCAGATTAATCGTTGCAGCTGTAGTGTAAGATAAATGCATAAAAATGAACTGATGAAATGTGTGGTAGGCTTGTACGTTTATTTCAGTTTCAAGTGTTTTTAAACAGATTCCAAGATTTGTAACAGTTTTATAGGTAAACGATGTATCAGTTTGAAAATTATCGAAACGTTGAACTGTGTTCTGACTGAACTGCATGTCTTGGCCCATATTACCTTGAAAAAAAAGTTTTGTAATTATTAATGGGACTTAATAAAACATTTTCCTACATAGTGATTCTAGCTTCTATACAATGTCCTATCCATAATGATATGATAATGAAACATTGCAGCCATATTTAACTTGAATGGTCTATAAAAGCCCCACCGCATAACTCTTTAGCCATAAAATGAACTAAAAGAAAAGCATGTTTATAAGATGTTTTGATTGAACTGAAAAACGTACAGAAACATGTGTCCTTACAGTGAGAGGGCTTGCATCTCCACAAACCTGACTCTTACCTGAGCCTCCTCCTGCTTCTTCCTTTGTCACAGAAATGCATCTATCTCTGTGGAGAATGTTCTAAAATAGGCTTAAGTTTCTATGTCCATGGCATCATGCAGGTGACGTGGCAATTCCAGAAAGTTACACGGTGTTGCTTTAACTTTTTGCAGCACTGATCAAAATCAAGATGGATAAAACCATTACGTTCAAGCTTTGAACTCAATTTCCTGACATTTGACTTCAGTAAAACCACAGGACAACAATTATCCTGCATTACCAACAGTGAGGGCAGCTGCAGGCCATTCTCTGTCCATGCTTTAGTTCTAATACTCTCTCCTATGGCCCAAGATAAGTTAACACGCACATTGGCATGCTAATACACACTAGACAGGAGAGGGAATAAATAATTTGTGTTATGAGTGCGCACAAGGCATCGGGAATGAAAGAGAGACAGATTCACGACCAAAAGTATAGTGAGAAAACACAGAGAGAGAAAGACTGGAGCTGAATGAGAGGCGGGGGAGAGGGAAGGAAATTGTCGAAGTCTAAGGAATAGAGACACAATGGGAAAAAAGACATAAAATCATTCTCTGTTCACTTAATGGTGTTTCTGCTGCAGAGAAAACTATAAAACTCATCTTATCCTCGACGTGATCGAGTTTCCTCAAAACGTAGACCCGTGGTTTGTTCTTTTTTAACAAGACAGATACCTGATAGCTTTTCCCATATCTCCAATACTGATAGTGCCCGGGAACAACAGCGCACACTGCTTTGGCAACTAATGGCTGCTCGGATTTATGTTATTACTTCAGAATGGATACTATTTAATCAACCAATATATGACCTTTAAAGGATTTCCCCTCATATAATACTGGAATCATATATAGAGAAATAGCAGCACTTAACCTGGAAAAATGGTGCAATAAGTGCGTTGAAAAACTTAAATAAGCCTGAGTTGCTTTCACTGCAGAATGGGAACATTATAGAGCCGATATGTCAGACTGCAGCTTCAGAGGGTTCCTAAGGACAGAGCTGAATGAATGTGTTCTAATGGTAATACCCTTCAGTGTGTGATAATTTCTCCCTCCTGCCATTGTGATGTTTCCCCAGTAAATCCACACAATAACATGTCAGATCAGGTAATGCGGCGCACATGGAGGCAAATGAATGTTGTGGATAAGAGGTGAGAAACTGCAGCTCCGAGTCCCTCCAGATCCTGTCCCAGACTCAGGTAAAAGGCCTGTGCAGCCTGGAACAGCTTTAGCTGTCTGTGTATTACAGGTCAACTTATTACCCCCATAAATGCACAGCGTGTTGCTGTCTGGGGATGGACTGATAATCCCTCTAAAGACTGGGGTTTTATGGAAGCTAAAGCTGCTTCTCACACAAACACACACAGCCCTATAGCCATTCCTCAGCCCAGAGCAGGGACTCATGTCTGATTATAGATGTGTCTGATAGACGGCAAACATGTGGATCCAGGATTTGATCACAGACAAATCTGTTATTGTCTGCTGTAGTTAGTAGATTAGAAAAACAGATTTTATTGACACAAATGTTCACCCTGGTGTCATTAGAGGATAAAAACTTAGAGCAGACACACAGGGTCGTGATGTGGCATTGATCAAGAAATCCAGGGCTTTATTAGTGTTAGACAGACTTAAGTTATAAATCTGGATTTTTAACACAGACTTGAGGATTGACATTTTCCATGATTTGGACTGTTTGATCTCACACGAGGCCACAAGCCAGTGAAGTTTTAGCAAGTTTCAAGTCTATATAACAGTCTGTGTCAGGAAGGGCACCTGGCATAAAACTACTTTTACAACTTTATATGCAAATCAGATGATTGAGAGATAAATGCTTTATTGACCTAGAAAGGTCAGAAAGGCCTTAGATTGTATTCATCAACACTGAGACTTGTGAGAAAGTTTGCTGGAGAACATTGAGTATATAAACAGAATACTCTGACCATGGTTTTGGGCCTTTTAACCTTGTGAGTCAGACTGCAAATTACACACAACATCAAAGAAACATGTGAGAATTCCCCCAAAGAACTAAAAATGCAAATGCAAGGTCAGCTTTGAGTTGTAATCTTGCATAAAAGAATGCTTTGACAGTTGTTTCCAAACATTTATTGTTTCCCAAGGTTAAAACTGGGCAACAATAGTAAAAACTGTGCAAGTCTGAAGGAAAGCACTGAACTCCGGGCTGCACTTTTCCTTTATATTCTAAGTCTCCATTTTTCAGCAAATTTTGAAGAGTGAACAACTTTTTTCTCATTCAAATGGTTCACTTTGACATCACATTTCCAGTCAGTAGGCGATAAAAAATTACTACACTGAGAAGTGGTCTAGGTTTAATTCAAAATACATCAACGGAACAGTAAAAAATATGTTTCTTATTCAAATTTTACTGTTAGTTGTGCTTAAACTTAAGCTTAAACCTTTCAGTCTTGGTCAAATATGTCTTACCACTCATCCTAATGACAACAAGCCTTCTGTAGAATATATTAACTACTAGAGTTTGGAGCATTAGCTATTGTAGATCGTTACTACTTTCGTACTTTCACCCTCAGTTCACTCCTTTAGTTTGTTCTAGTTGGCTCCCTTCTCAGACATTCATTAAATTCTAAAAATCCTTTCAAAAACTTTGTTTTGGAGAAGCGTGTACAGCATGTGTTGTCATTGCACCCTTATGCCAGCACTTTGCATCAGTTGTCTTGGCAGATTTAGAGAGATATTTTTCCAGTTGAATCCTGCAAAACTGCACATGGGCAGACATGTGAGGCATTCCTTTGGCTTCATAGCAGCCAATTCATGCAACGAGAATGATCATTTTCTCTGATGGTGATATGATGATTCAACTTTTATCTGTTTTACTGTCTAACTCTAAATGTATCTTCATCTTCCATGTCTCGGAAAGCCTGGTGAGATGATTCATGTATAAAGTTGTGTTTCCTGGAGGCAGATTATGTCACGGACGGCGGATGCATTTCCCGTCGGAGAGTCTGCAGTGGCACCGCTCTTCACTTTGGCGCGTGGGCATAATCTGAGTGCCTGGAAATGGGATGAATAAGTAAATGACCTGCTTTCAGTCATGTAAGAGGAGCATGCTGGAAACCAATGGATTATTCTGCATTAAATACTGCATGTGCTTAAGAAATCAATGACACAGTGCTGTAAATGTGATTGCTTCTAAAGAGTGCTATTTTTGCATCCCCAGTTATAGAAATATTCTATCTTTTAAAAGTTTTCATGGATTGTCCAAACATATTCATGTATTAGGTCTATATACTGTTATACTGCAGACGATATTGACATTTTTATGGTAGATTACTGTATGTGGATGTTGTCTGTCAATATAACATTGTAATCATCAGCCGATGTGATCAATGTTTTGTTTTGTGGACTATATTGTCCCTGCAGGGGAAGTGGTTCTCCACTTTGACCCATACTTCAACCAGTGCCTGTGGGCAAACTGTCCGGAGCAGAGGGCGGCCGCAGTGCAGGGCCTGGGAGTCCACACATCTTGCGCTGGGGCCTTGGTCAGGAGAGCCTAGCCTAATGATGAACCTGCTGTGAGAGTTTTAGGTTGGGCTGTGTGTCGATGGATTTTTACTCTTTTGAATCCTAAACTGTCCACAGATCATGTTTGTTGTATTCTGTTGATAACTTTTCAACAACTAAAAGTGCCATAATGAATAGACAATATACACAATGAGACATTGCAGATGAATAGGAAAAAATCTTGAATTTGGAAGTCAATTTGAAGCTTCTTCTGTAGTTCACTTACATAAACGTAACAACAGATTTTCTTTTGTTTTCTTTATCAAAAACGTCCAAAATAACAGATATCTGGGACATGTAAAATTTAAGGTTTAAATGTCTTGCTTCATTTTGTCGACACATATTAGAAAAGGGGATTTTGAATATCTTATTTAGTATTTGAGTAAACAAGATCTTACTGAAAATGTCATTTTGCCATTTTGTTATTAACAACCTTTATTTAACAAGGTTAAATCAGACTTGGAAATAGATATCAACACATCCTTCTGTAAAAGCTGTTAAAATTCTGCCAAGTACAAGATTGTAAAGTTTTGTTTCTGTAGGTGCTACTTTTAAAAGGTGTTTTTTTATGTCTCGATGGAAGAAAAAGGCGTTTTGAGACTAAAAGCTAATTCTATGGATGCTTGGGAAGTTAAGAATGAACTAATAAAACATCTTTAGGTTGTTTTTGTTTCCACAAAGCTTTTACGTTGAGAGCACATACTGACTGAAAAACAAAAACAGAAAAAAACAAAAAGGTTTTGCCTGTATTGTCTGCCCTTTGGCTCAATTGTAAGTGTGTGCATATCACCCAACTTGCCATGGCCATCATGTATGCCACCTAAGGCCCATAGTGTCCTGATAGGCACCGCTCCTGTTTCCTGAATAATAATAATTTTAAACTAGTCACTGAAAGAGAAATGCATATCAGTTTTAGAATCCACACATCTATTTGAGCTTTTTTATGAGCATTATAAAGGATGCTATGGAGGATAAAAGCTGGTCATATTTCTTTGAGGGTCTTTTCATTTGGGGTCAGTGTGTAATCTCTGGTGGGAATATGGCTGAATAAGACCAAGTCATGGCCCTCTTTCATTATTATGCATCTAATTACTATGTGTCAGCTGTTAGCCATTCTGCACTGCGCCGTCGCCAGCACCGGTTCACAAGGTCAGCCTCATGCTACTTGTAAATGTCCTTGCTGAATAAAATTAGACTGTAATTCAAACGCTGTGTGTGCAAATCGTGCTATAGGTGCTAAGCTATTTGTCGACAGCCTTTGGCAATAGTCCATATCTAAGATAGGTTTCTTAGCCATCTATCATGAGATCAAAATGGACACAAATTTAACCAAGACAAGGTCAAGGCTTAGGCTGAGAGGGAATCTGAGTAATCATGACTCATATTTTAAATTATGCATAACCCTGAGAGGCCTCTCATGCACTTATACATACACAGGATCATTTTAACAAAACACTCTCATTAAATGTATTAGCTTGCATCACTCCAAAATACATTTTTGTAGTCGTTTTAACATTATTGTAATTATTGTAACATTTTGTGGTAATTTAATTGCAGCAACTCAAACTTGAGGGTAGAGAAAATAATGTTAATTCACCTCATTATCACGTAAATGAATGATGAATCAATCAATATGAAAGGTCACTTTTCTGGTGGAAGATTGTTTGATGTGTTACAGATGCAATAAAAGGAAGGATTCTGTACATGGACTAGAAAAGTATATCGAAAAGTATATCATAAGTAACATACCAAAGATGAATTATGCAAATCATGTGCTTATTTACTGTGGTGTCTGTTTTGCAAACACGGTTGGATTTGTCAGCATTTAAGAGTGGTATTGAAATTATTTGTGGAAGTCTTGCCTGGAAATTAGCTGTTAAGACTCTAAGAATATGCAAATCTTCTGCCCTAATTATAAGAAAAAGCTCATTTGGTAAATCATTTTAACAAGACTCGGAGTAACTAGTGATGTTACACTTAGTCTCCTAACATCTTAACAAGTCTAATTTGCTCACTTTCCAAATGAAAAGGGCCTTGTGTAAACACCTTAATAAGCCTAGAAGGAATTGGCCATGTTTGCTGGATACGTAATGGCTCATTAATATGACTCATTTACTCTTACTCCAAATTATTTGCATCTCCTTTCGCCGATTGCCCGGAGGAAACTGCCCTCGTTCTGCTCCAAATTTAATTTATGTGAATATTTTTACTGTGTTAATCCCTGTACATCAGTCTGACTGGTTCTCAAATGTGCAAGCTAGATAATCCACTCCCTCCAAGCCTCCAGAGTGTAAATACATGCAAGTATGAGCAAATGCAGAGGTGGATAAACTCCAAGTAAATCTGTACTCTGGTAAAAAGGACTGTACTTGGACTTGACTGTTCAAAAAGGCGACTATTAGGATTTTAGTCTTGTTTGTGTGTGTTTGTGTGTGTGCTTTTTTTTTTTTTTTTTTTTTAAACTGACCCCTTTTGAAATATTAGTACAATGATAAATACTGCTGCTACTACTGCTACTGCTACTTCTACTGATATGGCTACTACTACTACGGCTACTGCTACTGTTACTGCTGCTCTGCTACTACTGCTACTAGAACTAACACTGCTACTGCCACTGCTACTATTACTGTTACTACGATTACTACTGTTGCTACTGCTACTGTTATACTGCTACTACTATTACTTTTACTACTGCCACTGTCTGTTTTTTAGTATCATTGTGGTAACAAAATCGAGTATCAAGCCTCGAGACTTTCTTTGTATTGAAATCGAGTTTGAAAATTTGGAAAACTGATACCAGTTTACTTACAACTACTACTAATACTGCTATTGAGTAATTACTGTAGTTAACACTTTACATGCTTGGCCTTGTAAAGACTATTACAAATATGCAATTACTTTTGCCACCACTATTTATTTATCGTCAACTGCTGCTATTTTTCCTCCTGTTTAAAGATGCACCTCCTTTACTGTTGAGGTAAATACTTGCATAAACGGATCCAGTTGCCTTCCTCCGCTGTGCCAATATTTACCACGAATGCCTGTTGTTATGCTATTTGTATTCAGAGAGGCAGAGGTTTGCTTAAGCAGCTCCTTAGCAAACGCTCTTAATGCCATCCTCTGTGTTTTCTAATGAGTCCTGCTGACACTGTGAACCGTAGACACTAACACACAGATAAGGGCCACAAAGGCACTTAGCCACACTCATAAATAGATGTTTACTCCTCTCTTACTATTCCTTTGTTCCACTCTGTAAGTGTCGTTCACTCTGCACTCACTTCCTCAAAATGCTGCCACTTTTATCTAGCTCTGACTACATTTTCTTGTCTCATCCTCTCACTTTCGCACCGCTGTGAAAATGTTGCCGGTAAGAGCCGTCTTTCTCTTGCTACTTCTTCAGTTCATCACCGGTTCACGCCGCGCTAGTCTGACAGGAATAAAGTTAGGAGTTATAATGCAAATTTGACAGTGACAGCAAAAGGTGGCAGACTCATTTTTTTTCAACATCCCTCCTCAAAAACTTCAAGAAGCAATTTGTGCAGGCTTCAAAAGACACATCCAGACATTTTAGACAAGGCTTTATACTATTCTTACCTCAAAGGCATGCTGAGGCTTTAGCCTGTTAATGTGATGTTGCTTTGCTGACTCATATATCCCAGGAGCGTCCAAAAATATCCTTTCTTTTTAATAGCTTTTATTTATCAAAATTCTCCCGCAGGTATGCTTTTTGCAACTATCTTAAGCCCCTTTCACACATAGTGCCCATTAAATTGCATGCACACACTAGAGATTTTCACTATCCGCACGGAGAAAAATACAGTAACGTCGCAGGCTTGGGTCACATTGGAGCCTGAAATGTGGGAAAGAGGTAATAATGATGACTTGTTTTTGACAGATATGAATAGGTTTATAGGGCAAAGCTGGATATAGGTTGGGATATAGTACATATGGATATACATAGATCAGGTGTACCATTTATGAGCTCTGACAGGTGAAGGGAATGAGACAGATGATGTCATCAGTGTGCTGCCTGTTCGTTGGTGGGATATGGTAGATGGCAAGTGATGCTTTTGTCTGAAAAATGGGCAAAAGTAGACATTTTGACATGGGCAAAATTGGGCTGGATGACTAGGGCAAAGCATCTCCAAAACTGCAACTTCTATGATGTGTTTTCAGTCTGACCAATCAGCATTCAAAGAAAAAGCAGCAGTGAACCGAGGTGATACAAATGCAGAGTGAAAGCTGGCCTTTGTGGTCCGAACAAACATTTATGTTATTTTATGGTATCCAAGGGCACCATCATAATAATTCTTCCAAAAAAGATGTGAGAATTAGGGTTGTAAAAAAAAATCAATAACAGATACCAAATGATATTCAATAATTAAGCCTTTAAAAATAGTAGTATCATGACAACATTAATTAGACTTGGCACTACAATATTTTTCCATTTTGGGTGCATACAAAAATAGCTGCGACAATGAGCAACTCACTTTCCAGGAAATGTTAATTTTATTATATATATATATATATTATTTTATTTATTTATTATTTTTTTTTTTTTCAGGCCTGTAGATTTTATTGGACTGAACAGTGTTGCCTTAAATGGGGATGAGAGAGAGAAGGACATTCAGATGATTCTCAGAGCCCAAAACAAACTCATAACAGTACGTCTGCACATGAAGCCTGACATGTGTGCTATCCACGCAGCCACCAAGCAGCACAATAGGAATTTTTAAATACGTAGTTTTCGCCTGATAATGAAGTTTATTACATGCCCTTGTGTAACGGCAAATTTCAGAACTCTTGGAAACTTAATCTGCTGATCTGGTTGTGGCAAAATGCTTGGTAAGCCGGTGCATTGTGTCTGTTAAACTGACTGGCTGTCTTATACTTGCAGCCTCAAGACTGAAGTTTTGGAGTGTGTAGAAAAGCGGACTTGTCCTTGTCATGTGGAGTTGTCTCTGCCTCAGACTGGAGCCCTGCTGAGCGCTGCACCCTCTGTCTCATTTCTGCTCCTCACTCCAGACAAGATCACTGTCCGACTCTTTCCTCTCTCCCTGCTCAACACTGAATCTGGCTTTCTGTTCATTCTGGTGCTGCTGTTTTACATTGCTGTCTCTTAGGTGTTTCTTTACAGTGTCATGGTGTGTCATCTACTGTTGGGATGGCTGTCTGTGGTAGTTTCTTCACACATGCCTCATTTTCTATTGTGCTGTTCTTACTTTTTCATTTTAGTCCGGTGTGTATCTGTATTCCCCAACTTTTTAATTTGGTCTGATGTATAGGCCGCAGACACAAATACATACATTACACTTTTCATGTTTTACCTACCGTATTTAATTTACATTATATTATCAAATTTTATTAGCTTTCAATAATTCCACCTCACTGTAGAATAATGTTGTAACTGTAGTTGTGGTAAGAATTCTAAAAGTATTAGTATTAGTTGTAATTGTAACACTAAAAGTATGTCACAATGTCTACATTAATATATTTTGAAAGATGCCATTTGTAAATTTGCTTTTTGGGGGGGTTGCCGCCTGCTTGTCTCCATAACGATGCTATAGCCATATGCCTGCAATGTTCCTCAGTATGGCATTACATGTATCTACCGGTGTGGTTATTGCTTAAACGCTAGCTTGAAAAGCATGCATTCATAACGTGAGCGGTACGCCTCTTCCCAGATCTGACCTGTAACTTGGCCTCAGGGCATCACCTGCTTGTTTCCATGGAATTGATACGTCTAATCACATACGTGGTCAGAAAAGTTACACCGTGCGCCTTTAGAGTAACACAATTCAGCTCAGACGTGTTTGAACCGCATCACCTTTATCGATGCTCTCTGCTCTCCCAAAACCCATAGTTGAACCCATTATTACTCATCGTAGCCTAAGATGACACCGCCCTGCCCCCACGCCGGTATCCTTTTACCAATAAAGCCTCTCTCATCTCAGTACTTACAGTAGCATGCATCACTTCCGCTGATGGCAGACTGCTCCAGAGGCAGTCGGTCTGCTCAGAGTTCACCTGATCCCTGTGAGAGCTCAGCGCAGCACAGCCCAGCGCTCATCCAGTTACACCCATCACTCCACTCGGCCTTGGAGAGCCGCTGATGTATTAGCCGCTCGCTTATCTCATTCAAGTCAATTATCCAGTTATTTGTTACAAGATATAGGTGAGTCAGCGCTGTGACTTCTGACATGTGCACACTTAAAATACTTTGTGTGGGCTTTGGCTTCTGAAATGACCTTGGGAACGCATTACCTGTGCTGCAGGCGAAAACGTTTGGAAACAACGCATTGAGACTAAACACAAGTGGTTGAGGTTGACGTGAGAAAGTCTGAAGTTGGGTAGGGCGATATGGCCTACAATATGCTTCAGAACTTTTCATACCTTTAGTAGATGTAACTTTTTTCAAGCTTTTAATGTCATTTTCACAAGTAGTGCTTCACATATCTGTTCTCTGTCATTAATAATGTTTCCAGAACCTCCATTCTCAGGGTTTATAGGCACTTTTTTTTTGTCTTGAAAGATTTATGGATGTCACACTACAAGACGTGAGGAAAGATCAGACATGGCTACGACCAACGTTTGTCTGAGCGAATATCAGGCTCTAGGCTCCATGTGGTGAAGTTATTTTAGTTGTACTGGTTAGCTGAGGTAAGTTTGTAAAAAAGTGTCAAGTGGCAAGTGGAGCTGTCCACTCTACCCAGTTTCATATCTCTCCTTGAGCAAACGTTTATCAGTTTATTGCTGTTGTAAAACATTTTCAGAGATTATAGTATTAATTTTAACCTTGTTTTGACCTCCTAGCATGTAAAGAATGGTATAAAATAGTATCTTATGACAAACATTTTCCAAAGCTTGATCATTTGTGCCTAATTTATCTAAAAACTTATACTATACCAAAACTATTGGCGGATTTTTTGCTTTTGGGACTTTAAATTACTTTTATTATCTGCAAAAGAAAACCTTAATCCGAAGAAATTCCATGGTTGTCCAGGCAATGACATGCAACATAAATAATATCAGTAACAGGCCTATGATATGTGTGTATCTGTGTGAATGCTCTGCTTGTGCAGTAACTGTAGACAGCTGAAGAGTGCTTTTGTGTTTTCTTTGCCTTGGTTTGGTGTCAGCTTGTGCGTCCCATATGTGGACACTGACATGTTGCATTCTCTGTGCATCTGCGCCTGCCTATGTTTTTGCTATGGGCACACAAACAATATGCTGTTGCTTCTGTCTGGACGCACATGTATGGAAGCATATGTTGTCTGTTTTTATATTAAGATTTCTCATAATTCCAGCCAGGACATCTTTAATCATTGATATGGAATTTCCCTTTAGGAACCCAAGCCAGTCGAGCCATTGTCTTAAACTGTGCAGCCATAAAACTCAATTTCCCATGTAGAGAGAGAGGGAAGGGGCCAGGGGAGAAGA
This sequence comes from Rhinogobius similis, assembly GCA_019453435.1. NCBI lineage: Eukaryota > Metazoa > Chordata > Actinopteri > Gobiiformes > Gobiidae > Rhinogobius > Rhinogobius similis. The sequence continues at coordinate 21,605,788 of CM033626.1, read as the reverse complement.
TGGGGGGTGGAATGGGGGTGTTTTGAAGTCCAAATGTTCTTATCTCATGCACTATTAAGTGAGGCAGTGGGGTGTGTGGGTAACGTGGTTTAGAGTCCGTCTGTCACAGCCTGAGGGCATGTTGCTTGGGCCGTGCGTGCTCATACACAGTCACTGGCAGACGACTGAGCTTGCATATGCATAAACACACTTGAAAGCAACAACTCCCACAAGTACACACTCTCGACACACACCTCTGTCTCCTGTTTAGCCATTAACACACAGCAATCTGCACAGCGCCCCAGGCTCCATGGCCATGCAGCAGGTCACAAGGGCCGGCCCTGACTCTCACTTCATTAATCACATCTGGGAAGCAAGAGGCAGATTTTATATGTTTTCTTATGCTCATACCCTTTATTCAAGTCTGACATGAAGGGGGTGTATTGGACTAATAATGCTCATTTTAAGGCAGAAATGTGAGATCATATGGACATAGAATGTAACTGTGGAAGACAATGGTGTTTGTGTACCAATAACCCAACAGCTTGTGTTAAGAGGTTGTTAGGGTTAATGAGATTTTCAATGACTACTGCCAGTTTAATACTATTTTATTGCTATTTGTACCTTAAAGTCTGCATTTTAAAGAATTTACACATCTTCCAAAACGTATACTACCACAAAGTAATTACAGATTTTCTAACAAATGTGATTTTATTAGGGTAAAAAACAAAAACAAACCCAAACAACAAGATTCACTTTACAGCTTTACAATTAATGAGCACTGCAGATCTAGTACTCTCTACTACTACTCTACTAATGTACTCTAATCCGAACATGTTTTCTAATAGTCATTCACTCTGGCTTCATGCATTATACCGTGTACTGACAGTAGATCTAGACTAGTAATGTGTGAATCCAGAGACACCTTGTGTAGCTCTGACAGATTGCTACTGAACATGGGGAGGTGCTGAGAGCAAGTCTGCAGTCAAACTGCTCTCACGCTGACTCTGCTGTTTGTCATTGAGAGCTTTCCCTCAGTGGATCTGACTCTTGGAAACTTGATGTGCCGTGTAGTGTAGGGGTTTTGGACAGCTACGAACACAGAAAATTGACCAACTCTGCTAAGACATCCCTCAGACTCTTAAGTCAAAATGAATCAGAATGCTCTTCCTCGATCTAAACAGTAATCTAGATCTATGTGTTATTCTGTGTTCTGTTTGTATGAGACACCTTCACACCTCGCTGACACTTGTTCATGCACAGTGCAGTATGTTAATATTATACCTGTTTGTGACGCCTACAGAAAATGAGGTAATGTGTAACACGAGTTAGTCAGCACTAAAGTACACAAAATCAGAATCTTATGTCACCACCAATGAAGGCCCTGAGGAGCTGGCTTCAAGCTGATTGATTCTGTATGTAAACTGAGCGATGGTGACAGTGGGCGAGAGACATGCACGGTAAGCACATGGACAGAGGAGAGCGAGGAGGCGAGGGATGTGAAAGCATATGGGAGTGTTTCTGTGCTTACATTATATGGGATTTGTACATCAACAGTGGGAAGATCAACTATGATGTCATTGCTGCATAAAAGTTAATGGGGACCAGGTTTTCAGTAATCAGCGTCTTCTGAGTATACAATTCCTTTTCAGCTACTCATCCCACAAGCTCATTATGGTCTGTGGTGTCATCATCCTTCTGCAGATTTGTGTTGTATTGAATGTCTTAAAAGGGTATTATCGACCCCCTAGTGGCTACAAGTGAATCATTCAGAGGTGGAATGTAACTGGATACTGGATGGAACAGAAGAACTTTGTCAGAAGATATCAATATTTTATTATGTTTTGAAAAAAATAAACTATTATTTCAAAAGGAATTTCTGTAAAAGTATTTATAAAACACATTTCCTCAAATTCAGATTGTGAGTATCCAGTCTCTGCTTCCATGTCTTCAAACGTGACTAATTTAAGACAATTCAAAAACATTAAGACTAAACTTGTAGACTCGTTTTCCCATCAGCACACATACAAACTGGCCCAGCTCATCCTGAAAACTCAAATGAGTTTCTCTGACTTTGTACCAGGACTGTTATTTCTTGCTTTTGCTGAGTGCATTACCCGACTCTGACAGACTGTGTGTGAAGTGCTAAGTGAGCAGAAGACTCAGTGACAGCCTCGCAGTGTTCGCCAGCAGCATGTCGCCTTGGCACAAGAACTGTCCTTTTTGCACAGCCAGAGCTCCTGCCACTGATCAAATGTGCTGTGTGCATTGAAGAGTTTGGAAGTGACTGAAAGTAGTGTCCAAACGCAGCGTGTCCCTCTGTTTCCAACCTCAGCATCTCACAAAGGAGCTTTAATGGGGTTATATTTTTTCTAATTGACTTTCTACAAGTTTCTATAACACGTTAATTTTGTTCCCTTGTCAAAATCATACTTTGAGTCGTGTGTTTCATTCATTCTGGAGTAATCCTGTGTTCTCTGGTGCTGCCTTTATGAGGGCTGATTATTCTCACTGAGAAAGAAACAAAAGGTCCCACTTCTGCTTTCTAATAGTATTTATTGGAATCGTCTTGTCAGATCATGTGTTTAACAGTCAATAGTTGATAATGTCTATTGTAATTCTAGAATAGACCAAGATTTTAAAAATATTGACTTTTATTGTCGACTTTTCTCCATTGTCTGCTATTGTAAAAATGATGTCCAACATGAAAGAAGTTCTAAAGTTTCGCAGTTTCATCACTCTTTGTCTGACGTGACTGAAATCCCTCAAAAGTCCAACAAATTCTGAGATAGTGCTATCTACTAACACTCAGCCAGCAGTCGGGAGGGGGCGATGGGAAGTATGTCCAAAAGTTGAAAGAAACAGTAGGGGTCTTTTCAACTTGAGAGATTAGAGTTTGGGATCAAGACAAATCTCCCCTGATCTCTACAAGAGCAAAGCTTCACCGGCCACAGTTTAGGAAAAAACACTATTTCAAACCTTTGGAACCAGGACATGGGAATGGGCTGGCATTGACCCACCGAGACAAACTTTTATGTCTTTTTATGTCCAGGTTTCTCATCAAGTGGAAGAAAAAACAAAAAACATCTAAGTTGTTTACTTATAATCAAAGAAGTTTAATTACTGAACATTGGCTGGAAAGTCTTGACATGAAGCTTGTGGATATACTGTATATGTTGTTTAAATGACTTTAACTTCTAAATTTGGCCTTAAAGTTTGTACTGTTTGACTGTCTATACAATGCATGCAGCCCTTGTTTGGACAAACAAACTTACTGTATATCTTATTTTGATTCACTCTCCTTACTTAGTGGTGGAGTCACTGGTGCCCTGTGACTGACTGATAAATACATGGCTGCCACTCTGCACCAGCCACACTATTCTTTTAGAAGGGTGAAGTGTTTTTCCCAAGGACACAGAGACAGTACTGACTAGTCAGGGCGGGGATTGAACCAAACACCTTCTGGTTAAAAGTTAACCTCTGTTGCATGTGGGCCAGTGTCACCCAGAGTTCGTCTCTGTGTATTAGGCAGGACCCGCCTAAGGCCTGTGGTTGCTAATGCTGCAGGCCTCAAACTGGAATAATTGGACCAACAATAGCAGAATACAGTCTACATTTTCTCTTTGTGCCTCATTAATTACCCACCTTTCACCCACATCCTAATGTTGCTATTTTGATATGACCCGACAAGCTTGACTCTACAATTAATTAAACCCCAAATTTGCCATCGCAGCCAAAATTTCTAGTTAAGGGATGTCCCGAGGCTGCTTATATCATGGAAATTTTTACCACCGTTTTCTAAATTTGAGCATGCCTAATTAGAGGTTGATTTTGGTTGCACAGCCTTGGCTGTACCACTGACTTTTTCCCTTTTTAAAAACCCACCAGAGGGGCAGTGCTGGTGAACCGGCAGATTTGAATGCAGAACATGTGTTGATTACATTTAGAGTCACAAACGCTCTCTTATTTTACATAAATGGAATGAAACAGATAACCAAATTGACAATGAACATGGAGAAGAGCAAAAACATCCTGTTGTAAAAGCTGTACTATTCTGGGAAACAGACACTTATTCAACAAGTGCTCAATGAGTGACCTGCTTTTAACTTCAACTTTTCATGACATTTCTTACTTTAAGGTGAGACACTGCAGGTGAATAGGAAAAATCTTAAATTTAAAGACATCTATTTGAACCTTCTCCTGTAGTTTACTCACATAAATGTAGGAAAAAAATTATTACAATTTGGGACATATAAATCTGAAAAATGGACAGGACCAGGTTTAAATGTCTTGTAATGTCTAAAAAAATTACAGAGGGGATTTTGGATACCTTCTTTAGGTTTTGATTAAAAACTAGATTGGACTGAAAATTGTCCTAAAAATTAAAATTTCGCTTTTTTTTTTTCAACTTAAAACTTCAATCAATAAGTTTTAGAATTAGATCTTCTGTACGTTTTGTCAAAATCTTGTTGAGTCCAAGACTGTAAAGTTTGGTGTGTGTGTGGGATGTACTTTAAGAAAATTGCCTTTGAAGTTACAATGTCCGAGAGAAATCTATGGATGAAGTGGATTAAATGAAATAACAAAACATACTTAGAAGCAGATTGGACAATTCTGTTGTTTCCACATAAAAGCTTAAATGTTAAATTGACCAAAAAAAAAAAAAATTGACATAAAATGAGTTTTGGCTGTAGGGTCTCTATCAGGAACTGACTTTTAAGATTCAGGTACTTTATTGTCTCATCCTTCATTGTTTTTGACCCACTGATGTCATATACTCTCTTTTCTCACAACATTTTTCACACCTATTCACCATATGTCACAAGAGCCCACTTGATTTAGGGTTAAAAGCTGTCACAGTTGTCTCCTCTTATGGCCTTCCTTATCTTATCTACACCTTGAGATAACTTAAACAATGTTATCTGCGTAGCTGAGAGTTAAAAGGCTGCAGTTGTAACCATTAAGCCGAGTTAGTTTCAGTGGGTTGTGCTCCAGTCCACGGCCGGCTTGTCTGAGGTGGATTTCACTGACTCAGAGGCACAGCTGAGCAGGGAAATCCCTCTCTTCACGGTCTAGTTGGGATGACTGATGCAAATATGCTGCCTTTGCTGAGTCCAGACACCGACATCATCAGCACACTGACCCACTTCCACAGAGGGGAAGGGGGGACGCACAGACAGCCGGAGCTATTAAGACTTATGGCCACACAGGATTAAATATAGGGTCAGCACTAATGAAGATGCATTCTGGTTCGTCTCGCTTCGGGACGTTCTGATTTGATTGATATTTACATCTTATTGTTATAGACATGGATACATATGACAGAATGTTACCCCTTTCAAGTGTCCTTCCCCCTCGCCTCTCTGTCAGAGGGTCAGTCATGATATCACTGAACAAAATCAAAATTGCACCAGTAGATGTGGGGAGAATATCCAAATTTACATAATACTGTGAATGTTGTTTTGAATATGTGCAAAATTTGAACAATTAGTAGATTGTTTATAGGAAAAATATGTTTAAAAAGATGATTTTTTTTTTAAATAAACAAAACTATTATTATTATTATTATTGTGGTGTCAAAATGGGTATTGCGGCTGTTTTTTTTCCATATCAAAATGTATCGCGACAACACTAACATGCTTATTCTTTCTTTCAGTTAATGCCCAAAGACATTCCTGTGTTTGTCGACTCCAGAGAATGAATGTGAGATAATTCAGTGTTTGCCTATGCGTCAGCCTGTGATAGGCTGATGACCAAGGCCTTCTCACAAAATCTCTCGGTCAGATTGAGTTTTATTTTTTTTCTTAGTGGTAAATAGGGTTGCAATAGCGGTATTAGAAATGAGGTCATGTTTTGCGTGTTTTTAGTCATGTCTTTGTCACTTGTAATTAAGTTTTTGTCAGTTTTACTTGCGTTTTTGTCACTTTCTGTTGCATTTTGACTCTATTAGTCGTATTCGTATCTCTTCTGTTTTAATCACTTTTAGTCACGTTGGCATCACTTTTTGTCACCTTTGTGTCTGTCTTAGTCATGTTATTGACACGTTTTGTCACTCTTAGTCACATTGTCACCGTTAGTCATGTTTTTATCACCTTTAAACAGGTTTTTGTCACTTGTGTCAAGAACAGTTTTTAACAAATCTAAACTACAGAGTTAGCAGTTTTTGCAGAATAAAACAGATTTTTTGTTGTCTATGAAAGAAATTATAGCACTTCAAAAAATGGCAGCCTTTAAGAGTTGCTAATTGCAATTATTCAAATTGCGATTTTGATTTGATTGCAATATATCTTACAGCTCTAGTGGTAGTTTAAGTCATATTAGAACTCATAATAGCAGTATGTCTTTGAGAATAAAATTTCACACATATGTATTATAACATATTCTATACTGAATGTGATAACCTTATTCTTTATGGATTGCATTAAGAGAGAGCGCGGGAGAGCACCAGTGGCTTGTTATTATCATCTCTACTTCAGTGTCCTTACCTCAGCCTGGAATAATTGGTTTTAAATGGTTAAGCGGTGACTAATGCTGTCTGGGCCTGGCCTTATCCCCTTCTCCGGTGACCTATTAGTGTTGCCATGCAATGTAAATGATGTCATTACATTTCAGGCATACTAAAAGTCATGTGATCTGCATTTCTCCACTATATTGCAGTGAATTTTTGTGTTCTTGTTTTTATTCCATGTGCGTAGTGTTGGCCTTCCAGCTCGTTAACCTTTCCTAATACGACCTGCATGTATTAGTAACACTCAGTGGGAAAGGTCAATCAATGTATGTATGTGTGTACGGCTCGGTGTAATTGTTTGTAAGGGGACACTTATGCAACCTATAAAGGCCCTTGGAACCGCCGCTATATGAGATTGTCAGCGGAGTGGCGAGTGCGAATTGAATTTCCCTCTTTCTAATTAAGCCAGACTGATAGTTTGATGTGGCACTTGGCTGTAGGGCGAACTCCTGCTAATGATGATGTGTAATCAAGTGATTACAGGCCATGATGTGTGTCCCTGCTCTTTGTAGTACAGTCACTTTGAAAATTAAAATACCCCCACTGGAGGAATTCTCCCTAGCATGTTAAGTTCAGACTGTCAATGACCGATTAATTAGTCATCATGAAAAATAGCAGGAAAAAGGCAAATGTATGAAGCTTGGATTCCGAATCGCTATGAATTATGCTGAGTCGACTATAAGGCGCTAATGAATGTAAATGTACAGACATGACCCAAGTGACCAGGCTAAGGGCTTTGAATCGATAGGCTCATTGAGATGTTGCATGCTGAGTCTAGGGATGACCTTTTTAGTGTGCCACTGCTCACAAATGTAATATCATAAAAACACAGCAAAGACAAACTAATAACCTTTTTAGGCTGGACACAGCTAATTATGAGAAAAAGCCACAGACAAGAAAGGGTTGTTCATCTTCACCATTAAAATTGGACTAGAGTTATTTGTCAAAAGTGGACAAAACAAGGACCTAAAAAATTCACTGTTTGTAATGAAACACCTTTCTTTGACATTGTGAGTTTTGTTCAAAAGCAGTGTAAACTTTTTGTTTCCTTTGAGAATGCTTAAATCCACTGTGTTTTTCATGTAAAGAAATCCCTTTTATTTCTTAATTACTAAGGCAAGGCAAGACACGTTTATTTGTGGAGCATAATTTGCGCAGAAAGTAATTCAAAGTGCTTTACAGAACAAGGTAATTATGTTCTTGGAGCCCATTTGAAGAAACATACTGATCTAATTAGATCAGACATATGTTTTTTGCGCTACACCTTTCAATCGCTTTCTTTTTTCCCTTCAAATTGTAAAAATAAGTTTTATTTGTAGAAAAATTGAGAGAAGTAGTAAAGCATTTTAAAGGTAACATTACTTATAGTTATGTGACCATTGAAACCAGTGAACAACAGAGCTTGAAAGTATCATTAGTCTTTGCGTTTCACTACGTTTCAGTGTCATGTGAGTTTGACTAATCCACCTGAGTACAGCCTCAGCCTGAAGGCAACAGAACCGCCCAAAACACATAAAAACTCCTGCTTTCACAGAGGTTAGAGTACACCACCACCACCATCCGGTCTGTGCTCAGATCACTTACTCTGTCACAGCTGAGCGACAGGCACACACAGTTCAGCTTACATTTTAATTGTCGCCTCCAAAGACAAACTCAGCCCCATTTTTGGCTTTCAACCCGAGCATTAGGCAAACAGCCGACACAAGCCACTGCAGATGAACATTTTATATTTTCTTGCTGTGCGATTTCCAATCTGACTGCTGCCTGATAAGGGCCACATTGCTGCTCCTCATTCCCTCAGATCCGCGGCCTCCATCTTTCCTAATCAGATTTCCCTGCTTGGGTTATTTATCATGGCCAGCTTTGACTGTGAGTGATGCTTGGCTAATGGGTTTAGCATTCAAATCTGCCGGCTTGATGCGACACAATCCCAACAAGGCTTGTCATTCCTGCGGCGGTGGCGTCTCCAGCGCGCCGTAAATAAGAGGGAAATGACATTGTTGAAATATGTATTCATGACCAGGGCTGTTTTTACATTTTGTTAGATTTGTATTGATTTTAAAGGTGTTAAAATGACTCGCGGAAAGAGGAGAGCGAGATTAATGTTATGGCTTTAAATCAGGGGATGGGAAAATCTATCCGCCTATACATTCTCCCTAACCACATGCATGTCTCAAATGTTAAACCGAGACACAAAGTACAGTGTACAAGTTCTAGACATGGTATTGAAAATGTCTTTGAAGAAAAAAAAGTGCATCATAAAAAGATTATATAAATTATCAATAACCATTCAGGGAGTAAAAAACCTGGTCCTGTACTTTTCAGTGGTGAACAAAAAGGGCCCACACCTCAAACTGAAAAACAATTATCTTGTTCAGAAGTAAATGCTCTTTAAAACGAGCCTGAAGGAAGCGGTAGGGATGTCAAGATTATTCGGTTAATCGGTAATCATCATTATTCAGGTCACAATATAATCGTAAGAACTACAAAATAATACTTGTGAGAATACTAGGCAGCAACAAGGAGTAATTTCAGTTCAATTTATCCTCCAAAAAAGTCAAACTACTTATAAAGTACTTTTTATCTGGGTGCTTATATGACATATGATGTGATATGAAACATCATTACTTTTTCATTCTGAAAGTTTGATTGAATTGATTCATTTTCATTAGACTTGTGAAAGAAAATAAATGAAGGATTTCAGTGTTTGGTCAAAGTACTAACAACAGTGAACAGTTGCAAAATTGTGATGTTTCTTCTCACAACACAAAAAGTACAAGTACAGATACAGGATTAAAATCAAATTAAAAATACTCAAGTAAAAGTATCACATTGAAAACTCTTTAGTAAAAGTATTAAAGTACACCTTTAGAAATTGACTTTATGAGTAAAAAGTAAGTAATGCTATTAAAGTGTCACATTTTGATCTTGATCTAGACTAGTTCTGATTATGGGTATTTTTCTAGTAATGTATATAACCTTATTTTGCTCGAAAAAGTCAGGACTAAAATGTAGATATAAATGCAAATGTAATGATGTCTTCATAAACCACTAAGAAATAAACATCTCAGCCATTTCAGCAGGTTTAAACCCACAAGAAAAATACTTTTTAGTCCAGTTGGAAAATGTAGTGGAATGGAAAGTACAGATCCCTTCTCTCCAACGTATCCACTGTAAAATGCACTTATGTAAAGTACTTTTACATACAGAACAATATTGAGATATTCATTTCTGTCAATATCGCCTTCCCCGTGTTTAACGTCTTTAATGTTCTTTTCTTTCAGAAATGCTGGACTCTCCAAACGGGAGCATACATGTGAACAGATCCCCGTGTCAAAGCGAGGAGGAGGCTGGGACAGTGCGGTGAGTACCTGCACTCTGTTGAGACTGCTGCTCCGAGACAGTTATGGTTATGACGATAATTACCAGTCATAAAGCCACAGCTGTGAACTGCTCCACCTTCTTCTCCTCTGACTGCTGCACCTGCCCTCTGCCAGGCCATAACACATCGCCTCTGTGTCTGCACTTCTGTATGATCAGCCACATCGACACAAGTGCAAACAAGCCAGCAGATGTTAGTTCTTATCTGTTTATAATTTGTTTGTTCTGTCATATGTGGAATGCAACAGCTGCGGTAACGTTATCAGACCTAACATTAAGATCTTCCTGTTATTGGTGTGAACAGTGTTAAACGACTACATGCAAACGTACAGAACAGGTGCTGAAACTTCACTTAGTTTAACTTTTTATTTTATTTGTAGGTCTCAGGTTCATGACTGCAATTTACTTTTGAGCACTTTTGAGAAGAACTGCAGAATGGGAAAACTCCAGCTACAATTTTGTAGATTCTCTGGCCCAGTTATCACAGTCTGGCCTTGGCAATTTCAAATCCTAGTCTGTTTTTTCTTTTCTTTTCTTCTTTTTTTTTGCCAAAAAGGAATCAAAAAGTTGTACTCAGGTAAAGGTGTTGTGGCTTGAAAACAATATTAGGGATGGTTAGACATGGATTGTTGTTTTCATTTTTTTGTAGCTGATACCGATATCCAACACTAGTCTTGACTTGTGCTGCTGTAGCCCAGAACTGATATACTCATTCAGATATTTACATTTTGAAATCCAAAAGTCCCACAAATCTATTCTAAGATGAAGCAAAGTTTACACAAAATAACAAAAAATATTAAAATAATCTATTTATCTGAGATATAAGATCATTTGTTGTGTGATTGTGTAAACATACGGCCATTTATTTTCTCAATTGCTCTACCATTTCCATTTTACGCTATAGTCTGTTAAAGTAATTAAATAAGTAAAAATTTGAAAAAAAATATCAGCACTAAATACCGATATTGTTGAATATCCATCAATATCGGCCGATACCGATACGGGAACCGATATATTGCCCGTCCCTAAAGAGTATTAGTCAAATGTTTGCAGTCATCCAAATATTTACTGTAGAATTCTAAAAATGTTACTGTCTAGGAAATGTTTTTTAGAAAGTCAGCTTTTTGTTTAGGACAAATTGTTATAAATAACGTCTAAACATAAGGTTCACAAAACCCAAATGTAAACATTAAAGGTGCACTATATTAATCATGTTATCTCTCCTCGAATGTTCCATGATATGGTATTAAAGTAGAACTAAGTAACATTTTTATCTTACTAAACGTCTTTGTAAGTCCGTGTGGTGGTTGTGAATGTATTTTCGGTGTTTGAACCCCTCGCTGTTGCCCCCTGCTGTCTCTGCGCAGAAACCCAGCCTTGCAACGTTTCCTGACGCCGACCCAAAGACAACTCTCCTGAGAAACACTGGCTCTCTTTTTTTATATTTGGCGACATGAAATGTTTTTGTATGTGATTGTATCGACCTTTGGGTCATTTTGGCCCGATCTAGATTTTTTATTTAATTTTTTATTTCGTTGCTATTAAACTTTCATGGGTATATAGTATATTTTTCCTGATATGAAATGTATATTGCTCTTTGACCAAACGTGCATAGCTCAATTGGAAGAAAGGAAGTGTATCTTCACAAGCTGCAGGGAGAGCTCTGTTGCTGAAGTTACTTAAATTTAACTATCAGGCCTTACTTTAGTTTTTTCCATAAACATACTTTCTTGCTGTGGGAAGACTCACCTCTACACAGATCTGACCTGTAACCTGGCCGGGTGTGTCATTCTTTCTCATTTCTTTTCCAGATAAGTTTAATGCCATACTCTCTAATGTTCCAGACAAAGCAATAACATTTCCATTGTGTCACTTACAGACCTACCACTAGTTAGTCTTTTGAATGTCATGTTTGCCTTTTCTTTGCACTTAAAGCACGTTTGAGTGTCCAAAAAAACCTGCTATATACTGATGAATTATTATTATTAGAAAGAGTAACCAAAGTCGAAGTTGCTCCCTGTAATATCCCACCCACAAAAAGGTGTCATGATGAAGAGATTATTCACGTCACATGTCAGTGGTCATAATATTCCAGCTGATTGGTGATAAAACATGGCACACGTGTTTTGATCGCAGACACAAAATGTAAATCAGCCGACATCTGCTGGTCTTCATCTCTTCATTTCATCTTTGTTCAGTGAGTAGCAGATGCATTATTTTCTAATGTTTGATCTTAAACCGTAAATTAAGTTGCAAGCCAAGATAATGTGGCGACGTGCATGCCATGTCCTCGCTCTTCTCTCCCCGCCACCTGCTCCATGTAAATAGACCCATATGCCCGGGCAGCACAAAGCTTTATGTTGCTCATGGGAAACATTTTGCACTGGCCCCTAGCACCTCACTGGTCATTAGAGCCTGCTTACAAATGCTGACATCACTGACACAGACGGAGAGACAGGTTGGACAAGGAAATTTTGACATTAAAAAAGATCTGTCAGTTAATAGTTCTTCCAAAGTAGAACACCGGGGCAAGTCTGGCTTTGTAGAGGTATGAAGACATGATGTCGTTTTTCTTGCTGGGGATGACACTGCATGACCTCATTCAATTACAAAGTGGAACAACTGACAAGGCAAGTCTAAATTTAGAAGAGATCAGAGCAAATGTGGGCATGTTTTCTTTTTTACATTACACAAAATCGGTTAAATAAAATCTCAAAGGTAATGTTCAAGTTGTTGCGTAACATGTATCTGTTTATTAAGTAATCCTAGAAATATCTCCCAGTTTTGTTTACTTTGCTGTTTTGGAAAGTGGCATGACAAGAACAAATAACCGGTTTTACAAGCTTTTCATGTAACTGAAGTCTCTGGGGCTTCTCTCGAACTAAACGTGACTTCACAGTGAAGGTCACAGCCGGTCAACTTGCATAACCACTTTTCTTGAAATTACTGTAGACATATTCATTAGGTATTTGCCCTGCAAGTCTACCAAAGTACAAAGAAAACAGTATTGTGTGGTTAAGTATACAAGTATGTTTAAAAAGCAAAAAGAGTAAGCAGAGATTTTAAATTTGTAGATGATCTTGTAGGCCATAAAAATACATCTAGTGCACTGATTCTAAGAGTTTTTTTTTTTTTTTTTTTGAAGTAACAGTTCTAAGTTGGAATCATTTAAAATAAAACCTTGGGGATGCAAAACCAAACAGACACATATTTATAGATCTGTCATAAATCATAACTTGAGTTTTGTTGGGCCAGTGGTTTCCATTGAGGCCCATATTTTTTAATTGGATTCGCTGGTCCCTTGCCGTCTCTTGGTAGAATGATGTGTGTGAGAAAAGAAGTTAAGACACATCAACAAAAGTGTGTTTGTTTGGCGGGCATCCGTTCGTGTGTGTGTGAGTTTGAAAACGTGTGTAATTTTGTGACAGAAAGCCACAGATTATTGCACATGAAATGTTATTCATACAAGCAGCTCTAGCGTGACTATCCCCCTGCCACAGCACTCAACAGCCTGCTGGAGAAACACAACAGAACAAATCTCAGTGAAAAAAAGCTGGGTAAATCTCACAAGGGAGATTCTGCGACTTTTTCTCTTCAATTTTGATTTAACTGCACCTCACAGGGAGCTGCATGTTGGAGTGACCAGTGGACATCTGTGTGTGGCTCTGTGTGTAAGCAGTTCTAATCCCATACAGCGTCTTTTTTCATACAATTCAGCAAATAAGTTCACACAGTGTACAAGCTGGTGTTATCTGGGGTTACACAGTCTAGTCAGAGCAAATTCAAGTGCAACACACCAATCAGCCATATTAGAAACTTAAATGATTCCCTTTGTATTATTATTTTATTTATTTTAAATACAAACCTGCAGTGTGAAGTAGGGCTGCACAAAAAAATCAAATTGAAATTGTAATTTAAATGGGTGCAATTAGCAAATGGCAAAGACTAACATTTTTGACATTTTCCTAACAACTGTATTCTGCATAAAAACTCCCTACCCTGTAGTTTAGATTTGTTACTAAAAACGCAACTAAAAGTGACAAAAATGTAACTACAATTGACAAGAACGTGACTAAAATAACAAAAACGCAACCGAAAGTGAGAACAACAATACTAAAAGTGACAAAAATGCTAATTCAAGCAGCAAAACTGTGACAAAGTGACAAAAAACTTTTGAAAGATGATTCTTTTAATATTTTGTAAGTGCATATTTCAGTTTTTGTCAATTCTCCTGATTTCCTGATTAGGTTTAAAATGTGAACTGAACAGAATACGTTATTGAAAATATAAATCACAAATCTAATCACCAACTCTCGTTTTATATGAGCTTTTATATATATTCTTGAGCTGCTTTTGAGACAGTTGTTTCCTCCCCTCATGGTTGATTGTTGAGATTCAGAAATTTGGGGTGGTAAGTGAACTATTGTAAAATTCTAATTAATATTTCCTGTTGTTGGTACACATGTTCCAGCTGATTTAAATACATAGTTCTTATTTGTAATTTGATGTTATATTTTATTATTATCTAGATTTACAGGTGCTAAATAGTCACATTTGACAATCCCAGACTATTTTGTTGCTCTTTTTCTTGTTTAAAAGTACACTGCAATACAAGACTATGATATTGAGAGAATAGCAGCTGTGTCTTTGTGTCTGATGATCGGGGGGCATCATATAGTCCAGTAAGTCCGCCACTGGTTTTGCCTTCATTTTCCCACAGTATGGCATTAAATATGCCTGTTACCATAAAGACAAGTTACAGGTCAGATCTGTGAGGAGGTGATCTCACTTTCAGTTAGATTTTGTACATTTATACTTCTATTTTATCGCCCTAGTAGCTCTTTTATTATAGCTTTTGTATGTATTGGGTTTCTATTGTGTCTTACATCTCTATTGGAGCTACAGCAACGGAATGATTTCCTTTGAAGAGCAATAAAGAATTTTGATTCTGATGCTTAGAGTAAGGATATCTGCTTTTCAAGGTAGAGGCAAGATAGAAAACTTTAATACATATAACATTTCAATGACAAAGGAGACAACTTATATTGTGCACCTGCTATCTATACAGAAAAGATCAGTTAGTGTGTGTTGTCTTTAAAGAACAGAGTTAAATCATTAATAAAATAAATCCAAGTTCAAATTGCTTATCCAAATAAGGCTTGTGTTGTCCAGAGTGTTTTACATTTTCACACAAATTCATTGCTCCATTTGTTATTGAGAAAGGCCGGAGTTTAACGCCGTAGTCAGGTTAATGGACTGCAAATCTGATGAACATGTACAGAAAGTCTCCCCTCCGAGAATCCTTTGATCATCACGGCAGAGATCAAACGCAAATGCAGCCTATTCTATGTGCAGCGCCTTCACCTTAAAAGCGAGTGGTTTGTTATTTAGCATAGTCCTTCCTGCACAGCTGAGGCAGTCTTCCCTTGTGCTAACACCAAGGTCATTCCCTAAAGACTCCCCTGCAGCACTTATCTCTCCACTTAATGACATAACCTCTGTGCTGATCCCTGGCCTGCCCACACAACAGACCTGCCACACCGGTGAGATAGCAGGAATGAAGATTATATCAAGTCAACCGTGAAAGAAAACAAGTTTACCATTAGAAAGGAGAAGACATTTAGACCAGTAATGTGTCATCTATAACTGCAAGCCGTAAAAATGTCAATCAATGCTAAAAAAGCACAACAAAACAGCCACACCCTTAGCACTAACGCCTTTCTTTTGCATTCAATTTTCAGTTCATTTTGGCCCTGGTTCAAGCCAGTCCTGTTGTAGACCTAGTTTGGACAGAAAAGTCCACGTTTCGTCCAGTTTTAGTCCCAATGTTGGCGTGGTGTGTGCAAGTTTGAATGCACCCATTTAGTAGTCTTTAATAATTGTAAGGTGCACATTTTGAGTGGAGGGTCCGCGAATAGCTTTTCGCCTAGATTGTTCCACAGTTTAGCATTTAGCCTTGTTTCAATTGGCCCTGGTCCCCCTGATCACTTCGGATCGTCTCGGGCCGCTTCTGTTAACGATGGCTTGCATTTCCACCAAAACATCGCAAATATTTTCTAAATGTATTAATATCTAAATTGTATATTTTTCAGCATTTCTTTAACTTCTCTGCATCCTCTGTCACATTTTCTAATCTCTATGTAATGTCAGATGCATTATGCACTGGAAAATATAATATTTTTGGTCTTGGCGCGAGTGCTGTGCGTCGGTGAACAGGAAACAGCTGCTGCTAAAGTCCACCAGCTAGAAACTATTACTTCATAAGTTTCAGGTCAAATTATGCATTTTTGAGGAATACAACTCTTGAACTTCAATAACTGCACGACTGATAACTTCTTTGCCATACTGTGGAACATTTCACCAAAATAGTTACATAGGACACCTCTAAATTATGATTTTACTGCTGCTGTTCTTTCTGTTTTTTCCATTGGGGGACAAATAAAGGTTCTCTTATCTTATCCCAATCATTGCAATTCATTTGTGCTTGGGACTGACTCAAACAGCTTTCTCATGCCCCCTTGTGGTTGCAAGATACTTCTTCCACTATTTTTAATCTATTGCAAGCTGTAGCTGTACTATCACTCTTGTAAAAATAGTCTTATTCATTACAACTTTGTTTTTCTCATTTTGGTTGATTCCACTGCTCCCTTCATCATGTGCTCGGCTCCTGTCATACTGTCACCGCGCTCCTCTGATCCTGTCGACTACAATACCAATCTATTCCACTTTCTGCTGTTTCTCTGAGCGTGTCTTCACTGTGTTAAATCTTCTTTTCCTTTCTGCCTCTCTGATTCTGCCCTGCTCCATGTAATCTGTGTGATCTCATGTCTGACTTTTTATAACTCCTAAATGTATCACTTTTCCTCGCCCGACTCTGTTCCCTGTGTAACATTACAAAGAGAGATGTATTCATTTTCACACGGCTCCACCACACTTATCTTTAATGTCTTTCCAGATTGTTTTTTATGCCTTTTCGACTTTGCCAGATGTTGAGTGTGAAGAGGTGATGGAAAGCAGTTTTCTTTGTACTTCCTCTACATTTTACTGCAATCTAACAATATTAGGCTCAATTTTACTTTACACTCCTCCACATTCAGGCCTATTATTCTAAAACAGAGATAAAATAACAGTGTTTATACTGTAATTTGAGGTAATCTTGATAGACTTATTTCAAAGTAAAACTTGCACAAGTGAAGTTCCATGTTCACTGTGGGCCAGTTGTTCCCAAAACACAAGAAACCCAGTATTACTATGTATGTGTGAATCTATGAAATTCTAAATATTAATTTCAATTACTGTATTGGCAAAAAAGTGGTGAGTAAAAAGTAATGTAGTCTACTGCCCATCAGGCTGCAATAGTGAGTTTTCAGTGTTATAAAAAGTATCAGTTGCTAAGCAACGTTAGCAGTAACTTTAGTGGAGTTAGTGAGTTCATTTAAATGTGTTTGGGGTCATGTGGTTATAAGTGCACTTTGTAACCTGTCTTATGAGGTCAGCTCCGCAGACATCCTGCCTTTTAAAGTTGTGAATAGAAGTAATGCATCTTGAGGAGTCGTGCGAGTAGTTGCGCTTTAATACATGGCTTTATACCACGTTGGAACAGGCCATTGGAGTCCTATAATTCTTTGGATGACTGTTGAATGGATGTTTCAAATTCTGATCTCTCTCAGAAATGTGCAGCTGCCTGGAATTGCTCGCCACATAGAGGCGACACGTCTTTACAGTGTGAGAACGAGCCATATTTCTGCCTAACACCACTGCCTCGCACTTGAAAAGGAAGATAGAGGAGACAGCTGAAAGAATGGCCTCTGTAGTCTCCCTTTGACGCTTATGATGCTTGCGACTTTTTAACCCCACCTCTGATTGGCCCTTCTCCCCCTTTTTTTTTTGGTCCGACTCCTTCTCCCATTTGCCGTCCGCTCCGTCTGTCACACTTCCTGCCTCCCCAGCCCCTCTTTCTCTGTCTCATTACCCCCCTCCATACACACACAAGTCGCACAATGCTTTTCTCTTCTTCTCTTTCACTGCCTCCGGTCATTTTCAGATGGTGATTGAAGTCACTCCATAGCTCCTGTGTGTGTGTGCGTGTGTGTTTGAAATAGGAGAGTCCAAATCCAGTGGAGAGGACCGGCCTGGAGTGAGTGAGTTAGTGAGGGGGTGGGGTGACAGGGCAGGGTGGTGGGCGACCAAAGAAAGTGGCGAATATATGATGGTAAATTGTCCTGCGATGTATTGCTTTGATGTTTATTCTGCCCTACTGACCTTGCATCTACCTGCCGCTCTCCTCTGATCCATCTGATTGAATTTATTCCTCCCTGAAATGCGCTAAAACCAACTAAATCAATTGGCCTTGCAGCATTCTTTATTTTGAAAATCAATTAGCTCCGGTTGCAACAAATCCAAACCCGAATTTACAGCTTAAAATTCATGCTTTTGCTATTCTGAATATATCAATTGTTGCCTCAGCTGTCTGGTATCACCCTTCTCTCCTCTCCTTATATTCCTTTTGTAGCATGTAATTTGAGTAGTGAAAAAAAAAAAAATCCCCCCAGCTAGTCTGACCCAGCGTTGAACCTTCACTAGCTTTGACAGATCACTGCAACATGAGCCTTTCATTTCATCTGCAGAAAAAAAAACGGGGGTCCTCCTCACTGCCCTCCACCTCTCTCTCCCGATACGTTCTTTTTTTTAATGGATGATTGTAAAAAAAAAAAAAAAAGCAGAGGATCACGTCCAGTTGCCATTAGTGACTTGACGTTAAGAGCGCATTGTGTGTTTGTCCACCTCGTTGCCATTGATGTATATGATGATTAGGTGTCTATACGGGGCCCCACAGCTCGAGATAAGGGGAAGCCTGCGGTGCAGATAACGGGCGGTGGTTGTGAGAGGGGCTTTGTTTGGTCCAGACGTCCTGGCAAGCGTCACAAACCATTAAAAAGATTCATTTAGTCTCGCCTTAAATACCTCTTGCTGTGAATGTATAGACTGGTGACCGCACATATCACAATTCTTATTAACTGTAATGTAATGGCATCACGGTCCATGCGCTTCCACAGCAAAGCCAAATGTGTAGTTTGCCGCGCGTCAAACACACTTCGGCTCGACACTTCTGAACCCTTGACCTTGTGCCGTTAGGTCGGTTCAGACTGGATATTGTTATGTGAGTAGCAGCAATCAGAACAATATATGTCATTCAGTCAGCTTAATAACAGTAATAACGATTCATTCTTTAAAGCACATTATGGATGGTTACTCCATTGAAAAGCAGTCCACAAGGAGAATAATAATATTGCTGGCTAAAGCGAGAAGCTGTACCAGCCAATCGAAAATGCTTTGTGCTTTATTCCTTTCAGTTTCTTGACTTTTTCCCATTCAAATGATATAATATTTGTTCTAAACTGTTACTCGCTATATATGGAAATACTCCTAGATTCTGAAATCCACGGAGAGGAGAGTCAGTGGAGTTGTTTGGCCATAGATTATGGTTTGACGAACTGCATTAAATTATGTGTAAATTATGTGTAAAAGTATATTAAAAAGTAAAATAAAGATCATTTTTGGCTTAAACTACCACTAAGCAAGAGAGAGTATGCAGACTTCATGTTAAACCTGCTTTTAGAATACAGTATATTCAGTTGATCATTTCATTCTCATTTACAAAGACAATAGCACAAAGAACCTGTCACATCACTTATCACTATTATTACTTATTACAAAGTTGAAGAAGAATAAGATAAAACAGTAGTTAGGATGTCAAAATTATTAGGTTAATCGTAAGGACTAAGAAATAATAGTTGTGACAAAATTAAGTGATTTTAATTCAATTTATAGTCCAGAAAATAAATATAAGGAGCATTTTTGCCTGGCTATATTATTTGCATTAATTTTATTTTGTAAAGCTGTTCACAAACATGAGGTGCAGTAACGTGTTAAACAATGGGAATGATAGAAAGTTCTCAGCAATCGTAAATAATCGTTAAATATTGCTGTTTTTTCCTCACAATAATTGTAACACTTAAATTTGATATTATGACATCCCTGTGTTGTTTTAGCTTGCTAACAAATCAACACTGCTGAAAACTATTTTCTCAAACTATTATTTTGAATTTCGCTAACATGAAAAGCTTCAGAGTAAATATTTGGCCAATGAGACAGTGTTTGGAATGTAGATATTTGTTTAATGGAAGCACAAAATTTCTCAAAATCCTTCCAACTCCCAATTGTCTTCCCTTTGAAGCTGAATTGCATGCTCTAATCATGTTCAAATTATCATTATTATCATTAAAAGGGCAAAAGTCAAGAATTTTCATTATTTCTGACGAGGGCTCATTATAAATCTTTGTCAGGCCACTATGAACATAACATTCCTTTTGTTGTGGACAAAATGAAAGGTTATGGTGATTGAGAGTGAAATTACAGGTTATAAAGGAAATTGAGTATTTCCTACATAGGGACATTTAAAAGATTGAGATTGTAATCAGGGCTGTTGTGGCTGACAGAGTCCAATTGGTTTCGGGGCTCTATTGTGTGTACCTTAAATGAAAAAGTACAGACTTGACATTGCAAAGGTTAAACTTATGCAAGAATTAAAGGGATAAGGGGGCGGGGCTTGGACAGTGATCTGTATGGACAGGATGAAAGGGTTTGAAGGAGGATCTTGATGGAGAGATGAAAGGGGGTTAGTGGGAGGGGCCCCGGGGAGGACAGAGTGGCAGCATGACAAATCCAGGTCTGACGCTCTCCGGAACATTATTAGTGCGCACAGTCGGCCGCCATTGCCAACCTCTCATACTCCCTTCAGATGCAAAGGCCCTATGGAGGCAGAAAAGTTTAACATGAACTCGTTTATCCAAACCACACTTGAATATTTGCTACAGCAGCAAAGTACAATACAGATAAAGGGTCGTGTGGGATCAGTTTGCAAATTGCACCTTTTCCCTTTCTCCCCATTTCCACATTTCCATGTCCAATAAATAGAATGCCAAACAAATGATGAAAAGATATTGCATAATCATAGGCATAATGCTGGTTTTACTACTTGAAACTGTGACCATGCAAGTAGAAGTGAGCAATGTATCGAAATTTAGATGAAAATTTGGATCTAAAATAATATTGTTAATAGTCAAACATGCTACAAAAAGAGCTGATTAAAAGTAAAAATGCAGTTGTAAACTTTCATTTACAACTATAAGGTGATATTTATGCACTTTTATGATTAATTTTACAGACATTTCATTCTTATCTGACAATTAAACCTCAACTAATACATCAGAAGACATCTTTTAACACATTTCTGTTGGACTGACATAATATAGTCTATCATTGTCAGGAAAAGAATCAAGGTTTTTGTCAATATTGCCCACCCCTAAGTGCAACTACTTATTGACAGTTGGCATCTGAGGGAACGCCCTCTCTCGGACCTCCGTGGGGGCAAACAATTCATTAATTTTAATCATTAGGAAATCCTCTCCCTCCAATTTCATACGTCACTTCTCAGATTTCATACGTCATTTATCCGAGAACCTTTTGCTGTTTTAAAGGAAAAATATTCTGCATTTTTCATTGCCGTTAGCCTTTAAACATGCTCTTGTGTGCCTTAAATTTGCCATCTTATCGTCTTATTTATTCTGTGACTTGTGTTATTAGTCACTATGAAATTACACTTTCTGAGTGCATCCAGCCAGCAGATGGCACCAGTGCTATATATGCAATCTAGTGAAGTTAGCGCTGAAAATGCGTCATTGTGCGGATTTGCTGCAGCAGTTATCAACTTTAGATGGCAGAAATTCTCAGGTCGAGTCTGGCGATGATTTAAGGATTAAAAACAGCAAAACAGTCTCTGATAGGTGAAGTCTTAAAATACGTCCGAAGATCCAGGAAGTTCAACAGGACGTGTGTTTGACGCACGGAGGGGGGAGGATTTTCTAATAAACATTCCTCCAAAACAGCGTGAATGCAACTGAATGCTACTTCAGGTATGTTTTTGATGACGGAACATTGTTAGAACACGGTTTAAAGCTCAAAAAAGTCACTGTTGCAGAATATGTGTCCTTTAAGTCCTTAAATCATCGCCAGACTCGTTCGGAACATTTCTGCCGTCTAAACACGATGACTGCCACTGCTTGGCGATGGCGAATATAAGTAAACTGTGTAAGCCAGGGCTATTCAATTTTATTTTACAGAGGGCCAGATTTTTCAGATGGTTTTGTCCTCGGGCCGGAAATGTGTCCAACGCTTTTGAAATACAAAAACCATGTAAACCAGTCTGAATCAGGACTGAACCAGGACTACAAAAGGACTAAACCAGGACTAAATCAGTACTGAACCAGGCTCAATGCAGGACTAAACCAAGTCTAAACCAGGACTAAACCAGGCCTAAACTAAATCTAAACCAGTTCTAAACCTGGTCTAAACCAGGACTAAACCAGGACTAAACCTGATTTAAACAAAGACTAAACCAGGACTTAACAGTTCTAAACTAGGACTAAACCAGGTCTAAACCAATAACAAGAGATAAAATATTTTCTATATTTTTTGGAAGATAGGTTGAGGGCCGGCTCATAACCTTTGGAGGGCCTGATTTGGCCCCCGGCCCTTCAATTGAATAGCCCTGGTGTAAGCGCTATGTCCCATCTACTGGCTGGATGCTCTTATTGCATACAGCAGACAACTCCTTTTATAAAGCCACAATAAAGATTTTTGTTGTTGTTTCAAAACATGAGATGGCAAATGTTTAAAAGATAATAACAACATGAAAAAAGCATAATATTTTTCTTGAACATCTACAGAACAATCCTTGTACTTTTTCTGAGGACATGCTAGGTCAACAATGTCTGTTAAAACGAAACGAAAAAGAATAGGTTGTGCTTAAACAGACATCATTCGCCCGGAAATTAGAAGAGTGAAAAAGTTCTGCTGCCTAATAAATCAACAGTGAGTTTCACCTGAGTTTACCCCGCGGCCTCCTAATATGACACGCTGCAGACTGTATCTATTGTGGAAGCAGCAGTATTTGTATTAGTAACAGTTTACGCTAAATTGCCTTGATTTCTTTACACAAGAAAATGTTTGACATAAAAGTACACACTTTTACATCAAAAGTTATTAAATATATTGTGGTCATTGTATTGAAAACATGAAAAAACAAAGAAAAAGAGGAAAACGAGGTACCTCTGAGTGTTTACCCAAGGATCCGTAAAGGAAGAGTGGGTTCACCTCTTAAAACAATACATCTCTCACACTGACATCCAAACACTGGGGAGGAGGATAAGGCTTGTGTAAACAGCTGTAAAAAATGGCCACTTGTATCAGATGCATTTGAGCGGTTCCTCCCTGTGTCATGGTGCACTGGCCTTAAGTCTTGTAAGTTTGAAAAGTTCATGACAGCTTGGCATTTGTGCTTCAAAGGGCCCTGGTCTCTGGCTACATTTGTGTACATTTGTGAGTCTGTGTGTGTGTGTTTGTGAGCGTGATATGAGCTGAACCCGTAACCCCCAGCACTGCTAAATCTTGGCTCGGGAATTGCTTGGCTGTTGGCATGCAGCACAGGAAGCAGCCGTGTAAGTTGGAGAGGTTTCTGTTAGTTTGAAGTGGATTCTGTCTCCAAAAATTGAACGTCTTCCAAAACAAGCTAATAGTGAGGCAACAATCAAAGTCTCAAGTTTTGTTTTGAGAAAGTGTGTAAAAGACGTCCAAAATGGGTTGAGAGTGAAAATCGACCCCTCCTCAAGTGATGTAATCAGTGTTTGGTGACAGATAAGTTTTCTTTTATTGATTTTTATAAGGGTAAACAGAATCAAACACGTTTTTGGATGGAAAACTATATTGTACTCTGTCCAGCCTAATCTTTAGCATTTGTGTTAAAGTGAATGGCTGTGTTAGATTGTGATTGATTTGATTGATCAGGACTGGTCATAGAGTGATCTAATCAAATAAAGTAGATATTTCAAATGTTATACTTTATTTAGAAACCTTTTACGTACTTAGTGTTGATATATGATAAAAGTAGATAATACTTTTTCATTGTGTTCACTGTAAACCACAATCTAAAACAGCTAGAAATGTGTCCGTTGACTTCCTGTTCAAAACTCCAGAGCAGATAAGCCCCACCTCTTCACAGTGACATGATACACAGTGGTCATTTGCATGTTTTTATTTTTAAAAAGCGGCTACATGCGTTTTTACAACCCAGAGTCTTAATAATTCAAATAATCACAACTAAGTAAAGGGATGTGGGCGGGAATAGGGGGTAGGTGAAAACAAGAATTTTCTGCTGCCTCTAGGCACAGTTGCATTAAAATACACGATTACTCAAACATGCAGGAGCCAATCAAAATCTAACTTTGAGTAAACTAATAATGAGAAAACACGACTGTACAAGGTTAAAAGCTCATTAAAGCTGATTTTGTGTATTGAATATGTCCCCTTTAAAAAATGTTTTAAACTTTGTAGAGATGTACTGCCGCAGAAATTAGCTTCATATCCATAATAGCTTGCTCTCATTTTGTTAATCAGACAAATTGTAAAATTTAAATTGAAGTTAAAATTACAGTGGCGTGCAGCAAAGGTCACCTGGTATATGGGAAATGAACGGTGCATATCCTATAAGACCTAATTCCAAAAATGCCCCTTTGATTAAGCAGGTAATCAATTATGTGTAATGTGGGCCCGTGTGAAGGTAATCTCCGCAGCCTCATTCACACTATAACTACTTTTATGAGCCGCAGGCCTGGTACAGTATAAGTCTTTCATCTCTAAGGCTTTCAGCTGTGTGCGAGCTCTGCCAATAAGACATGCTGTTTAAGACTTGGCAGCTAGTCCACAGCCCCAACACTAAATGGCTTGCAGCTGACTGTTTTATGCACAGTGGCTTTAAAACCTTTTTCCCTAAATGATTTTTGTTGCAGCCAGACCTTACTTTGCTGGGTAAGGTTACTGACCTCCAATCAGGGTCGCACGTCAGTCACAAAGCCACATGTCTGCTACTCAATGGCGCCTACAGTGGTTGGGAACAAATCTAAAAGCAATTAGGGTCAGGCCTTTCATCGAGTTCTGCGAAAAGGTACAGTTTAAGAATGTGACAAGCCCATTTACTTTTGGATAATTGTGTAAATTGTGTAAATACAGTGGTGTTTCTGGGTTGTATTCTCTCTGTCCTCCCAGTGCGGAATCGACTATTAATGTGTGGTTGCTTGAATACAGAGAAACCATTCCGTATGATCCAACAACCAAACTTTTCAAAAAGCTGTCTTGCCATTGTATTGTTTTTCAACTTTTTCAACAAGTTTTGTGGACAAAATGCAGCTTTTACTCGCTGTATTTTATAAACATTTTAATCATGACATCAAAAGTTGTACTGATTCCCATTTTATCTTTCAAATTGCTACAAAAAGTGTAGTAAAGGTTATGTTTTCCATCAAAAAATATCTAGTAAAAAAGAAAAAATTACATCTGCATCTGAATGTGTCAACCTGGAAGTAAAGCTGAAAGCAGCGTTCTGATTGGCTGCGCTTGGGTGGTCCATCTCAGTTTCACTTTGCCGTCTGAAAATAACTGTTTTTAAGCTGTGCGCAAGACCGAAAATGAATGCATGCGAATATTTACAATGTGCCAAGGAGTTTATGAGCGCTAAGGACGAGTTACATAGATTTAAAAACTTCCGGTTTCGCGGTCTGCAAATAAGGCACTCCAGCTTTAAACTCTGGCAAAGCATAGTCTGTTAAGAGGCCGTCTGAGATTCCAGCGCAGACTTACACATATTCCGAGGATGTATGTGGACAAGATAACCCTGGTATGTTTATATTAAAGTATCCCAGGTAATGTATGGCTGGGAGTACTTTGTAGAAGTGATAAGTTACAGAGTGCATGTGTGCGTGTGGGGAGTGACGAATGGGAGAGCAACAGAGCGGGGCGCGCTGCTGCTTTTTAATTATTTTCAGCTGAGCAACCTAAATGCATCTCCTTCCCTCCGCTCCCTCTCTCAACCCTGTAATCCAGAGTTAAACACAATTTCTCAGCCTGCTCTTGGGTGGCCCCTCTGTTGTGTACGAGAGCGTGTTGTTTGGTGCAGTGGTTGGTCTGCGTCCATGTGTCTGTGCGGGGGTTTTGTGGCTACCTCGTCCTCGTGACATGTCATAACCCAGATTGTTTGCATTTCCCCATGTGGAGGGTGACTCAGGGATATCCGCTGTAATGCATTTGGACGGTTCTCACTGGTGCATAGTTTTCAGCAGATCAGGGCTGTGCTGATTCTGCAAAAGCTCTCAAACAAGCACAGCCATTGCAGAGAGAGGAATATTTATCACATTTAAACAAAGGTGGATATGAAACAAATGAAAACAAAGTACCTTGGTGATAGACCCCTTAAAAGTTTGCAAACAAAAATATTCTAAATTCCAGAATGGAGGCAAAGATGAAGTGGAATATAATGTGATTCACTAAAGAAACAAGGGATAAACTTCATAATACAGTGTGTATCATATATATCATAAAATATTAAAAGTCGTGACTTAGATGAGTAATATTAGAGCCGGCTTTAAAGATGTATTTTACTTGTTTATATAGCATTTATGATTGCAAAAAATGGCAAAATCCTGATTTTCGGGTTTTACTGATCAAATACAGAAATATTGAGCCCACAGTAGTTTTACATTTTAGCCACAGGTATATTTTAAACAGTTTTTTTTCCCACATTTTCATGCAGAAGCCAACAACCTTACATTTCTACTGTGAAAATTCAAAATTTGTGTTGTTTAATTTATGTTAGAAAGACCATTAGCATTTTGATCTGTTGTCATTCAAATCTTTCAAAATGTGTTATGATCCACTTACCTTTTGCCTCCATTCCAGAATTTTAAACACACTTTGTAGTTTGCCACAGCCACAACATACATACTGTATTACAGAGGAAAAAACAGCAGTTTCACCAATTACTATGTTAATAATTGCAGCAACCAATATGAGCTGAGCCTGTTAAGGATTAGGATTCTTGATAACAATTATGCTGTTGAATAATTGACAAATACACAGTGTGCCTACGTTTACATTTTTGTATTTGTACCATTGTTCCAGTTCAAAAAGATCAATCAGATTTTTTTTGTTTGAACTGTGAGTGTTGTGCCATTTTTAGCCAAGTAAAGGTGAATGCTTCAAACAGTACCTTTTTAATGAGTCAGAAAGCATTTATTCACATTCATATCATTAGCATACAAAATCTGATTACGCTAATATTCAAGGCTAGTTTTAAAGTTATATACGAAAGTTATAAGACAGCAGAATCTGATTACGCTAATATTCAAGGCTAGTTTTAAAGTTATATACGAAAGTTATAAGACAGCAGACTTGAAGCTAAATACATGTTGAAGGTCTTGCAGAATACTTTCACACTGAGGCCTTCCCGGTGGATTTAACTGTAACTATTCTTCCTGAAAGCTTCATGGCCTTGTATTTACAGTTGTAATGTTGTATTGATGATTTTTATGGACCCACTGTATTTTCCTTAAGGAATGTGCGTAGCAGCACGACAGAAAGGTCAAAGGTCAGCCTTATCTACAGAATAAATTAACTGTAAACGACATAGACATATAACACCTCAGTGCTCTTTCCTGGTTGTCGGCCAAATAAATAAATTGATTTCTCTTCTGATATTGCTATGTTGGCTTGCTTTCAACATGCGTAATATTTATGCAGGGACTATCAAAACACACATGTTCCAGCCTTAAGGGGGTTTTCAGATTGACATTTTACATTGATAGAAGTTAATTACATAATTTTCAATTGTTCATTCATATTACAGTAAGTGTATGTGAAGGTCTTGAAAAACACTAAATGAATAAAATATAGTATTGTTATTATTTTATTGCCAAAACATACTGGACTTTTTGAAATAAATGAAACACAAACAAGTCTGACTTAAAAACAATATTGAACTAAGCCAAACCCAATTCATTTTAAATCATGGAATTACTACACAACTATCTTATATTTAGTTTAGAACATTTTTGCAGTTGTATGTTTTTTTTGTCGTAATCAGCAAAGGTATTTAAGCTAAGATCCATAAAAAAAAAAAAAAAACGTTAAACTTTGTCTAAACGTAAATGAACTAAAACATATTTTGTGGTAACGAGTAAAAATCCTTTGCTCTTTTATGGTCCTGTCCACTGAGAAACTCGCCAAAGTTCCAGAAGTAAATTTCTCATTTTTTTTTACATTGACATTCAAGAGTTTAAAGGCACAATAAAAGAGAGCATTTTTAAACCTACATTTCTACTAAATGTCTTACAAACTTTGCGCTTCAGAAGAGCTTTATTTAGCTCCAAATGCTGGCTAAATGACAGAACCATTGGTCAGCTTGTAAAAAGTCAATCCTGCCAAGAAATATTACATCTCAACATTTCGCTGTTAATAGTTGCATTTGTATCGGTTAATTCTAGACACTAGCCTTCTTTATTTTACTCTTTATTACCTCCCAAAGTCAGCAAAGTGTAAGTATTGAGCCCAGTTTTAATTAAGTGTGGAAATAACAGATATAGGTACGGTTGCAGAAGTTGCTGAGTCCACTATTTAGCAGGAGGACATATAGAGAAGGTCTATATGATGTGTGGGTGGCCTTCCTTGGACTGAAGGGGAGTGAGAGCGGGTTCTGTGAAAAGAGAAAGTCGGGCCAATCCTCTCAAGTCTAACACCAACAGACCAGTGTTATTGATGTGATCTATTTTAAGGTGAGGGGCTTTGAGCGGCCGCGGTCTGTTTATGCTCCGGCCTTGCGCTCTGCATGACTGACACGGCTAACTTCGCCTAAAGTTAATGATTTAGAAGAGGTGCTGGCAGGCCAAATTGTCACCCACTGAAAGGGCCCATTGAGACTAGTACATGAAGTGCACATATTTCAACACAGGGAGAATAAACCAAGGTCCGTCGGGCCGAACAAAAATGTCAGACCGGTAATTAGTGTTCAGCCCAAGTTCTATTGAAAATACTGCCAAATGACTCCAAGTGAAAAAACAAACAAGTTTACTCAAAGAATTTACTTACATATACATTTTAATCTATATCGATGTCTTTTTAAGAACAATTCAGGATGCGTTCACATTGCACAATTGCACAAATCGGTGCATTTATGGCCTGTTGTTGCACGTGTACATGCACATGAACATTTTACACAAATCAATCTACTTTATAATGTTTTAGTGGCGAGACTTTTCCCTTGTTCGCCATTTACATGAATGCGTTTTCATCAAACAGGAAGTGCGTTTACTATGAGAGTGCGGGTCTGTGGCAAAAAGAGACAAAAGTGGGCGGGGCGGAATAAAGTTAGCATTAGCTGTGAGTATCAGTTAGCTTAGCCAACTGCTGCTGTGCACAGAACTCACTGATTCATGTAGGCTATGTATGCGTAATCTTGTTTTGTCCTGCATTTGAGACTTGATTGTTTAGATAACAGCTGTTTTCCTATCTCTGCTCCTAGGCTTTTATGTAAGTTTAGTCTTTTTTAATTGCTATTGTTTTTTCCCTAGTTATATATACTATAAATGAAAATCAATCAAACAAAATATAAAATAAGGATTCTAGACATAAATCACAGTATGTCTTCTTTAAGAGACTCAAATCACATGATAATTACAGTTTTTACATCTACCATAACGTTAGAAATCTTTTATTATTATCCCTTTCTTTTCTATAAAGCGTTCCTCAGGTGTCCAGGTTAACCACATGGGCCTTTTTAAATCACTTAACTGATGTATTAGATGATTCCACTTCTAAGGGCTTTTTGTGAGCCGACCTCTTTTGCCAATCGTGCATATTAAAATCACAAGATGAAAAATCCCCTGCAGATGAAAGCGCGGGGAGCGGGCCAGTGTAATATGACAGCTAAATTGACGGCATTGGACGGACTAAGCTGACTGTTGTGAGGGCCTAATGAAAGGTTTCTTTGAGAGGCCATGTCAGCAGGTGAGTGGAGGTGAAATATGCACTGCCCCCCTCCTCGCCTCACCTCTCTCCTCCTCTCTCTCCCTCTCTCTCTCTCTCTCCACACACCTGTCTCCTGCTCTGTGTCAGTCCATGCCATTTACTCTCAATAGAATGCCTGTCCACTGCAAAGTTATTATATCCACCTAAGAAAACATATTGGGTGTAATAAATTCACTTTTTATGAAGACATACAGTGCTGGTCAAAATTTAAGACAAGGTGAATCAATGGCAAAAGTCACATTTTGTGTGGTTGGATCTTAACTTCAATAAGCAACAAGAAATGGGAGTGAGACAAAAAAAAAGAGTGAACATTCTATTGAAAACAACAATTAAACTATAATAGGCTGTTTTGCTGATCAAAAGTTTAGGACCACACCTCAAAAAACAACTCTTGATTACTTCAAATTGGTTGCGTCATGCTTGATGCAAGTGTTTCCAGGAGGTGAGAGGGAACATTTCTCCAACTGGTGAAGACGGCCTCACGAAGGGCATCTACTGTCTGGAACTGTTGTCCATTTTTGTAAACTTCCCCTGCCATCCCCAAAGGTACAAGCAGAAGTAAAAGTTAAAAAGGTCCACTAGGGTAAAGTACAGACATAGATAATTACTCAGGTGTACTTTTATTTTTGTACTTCACTGCTTTTCCACCACTGGTTGAGAGTTACAAATCATAGTTATGAGCAAAACATACAAGTGTTTTAAGCGAAATTACAGAAGTACTACATTGGTATTTGCACATTTTTACGGGCATTCACACTTTGTAATGTCAGCAGCTTGCAACAGTGTCATGAAATATTAAATTGTGTGTTTAGCAAACCCAATGAAAAAACAGTTAAGAGTTAAATTAATAACAGATGGAAAAAAAAGGCTTTACGTTCCTGAGCAGACATTTCATCATTACATTTAGCTGATTCTAAAAGCTCTTTCCGATTTCCCAATAGCCTAATTTATGTAACTACCCCTTCAGCTAATTAAAGAGGCCTAGCTAATTAACCAATAGATAGTGAATGGCTAGATAGTGAAATTAACTTAGATAATAAGCAATTAATCTGTAAAGATCTCTCCATAATTGCTGACTTGCTACCAGTTAGCCAGCACGATATCAACCCATGCAGCAATATCTGCGATCTGTTTTGATAGCTCCTTTAGTGACCGGGCTATCTCTCTAACTCAATCTGTACATGTGTCTTTGCACTGTGCAAATAGAGAGAGTGATTCTGCCACTGCGACCAGCTACCTTTGATGGCCTCGCTTGATTTATAGCAACATTAAAGGGCAGTTGCCGGCGTTTGCATTTTTATTTTATGTTTCCTCTTCCTTGCATGAAGAGATGCACTGACTTATTAATGCGACGGCTTGGGCATGTGTGTAGGACGGGGATGACAGTGAGGCTGCAGTCTGTGCTGTGAGCATTTCAATGATTACATTTCCCAGCCTTATAATATTTCACCAGTGAGCTTCCCAGGCTTTTAGAGGGACAAATGATGCGGCGTGCTGTTTCTTTTATGAAAAATGCTTACTGTAGCAAAACAGAGCTGAAGTCTGACCCATGACGTAATGCTGGTTTGGTTTCTTCAACTGTAAATAAAGGTGAGATTCCATGGATTTCAGCTTTGAGGAATGCTGGTTGTTTTTAGTAGTTCTTCAAAGTCTTTTCTTGTGTCACTAATGCCAGATGTCTGACATACATTTCATGAGTATTTACATTCCTGTTGTATTGCCACACTGATGCAAAGTAATATCTTGCCCAAGGACACAAGGATGACCGAAAAGACTGGAGGGAGCAGTGATGCTGCCAACAACCTCTGGATTAGTGCGTGACAATCCCCCACTCACGACCTTCATATCTGGTTAAGGTTAAAGTGCTTATGTTAAATTCGACTACATATTTTACTAAAACATAGTGAACATGATTTAACTTAATATTTTACATAACATTGTGCCTATTTTCCCCAGGCAGAGGTGATTCCACAACTGTTATCTAGCAACTATTATTTAAACAAGGGCCAAAACCCATATAAACTTCACAATTGGTTGCTTTCAGATTCTAGCATATGATGTCATGCTCTCAGATGGGCGGCAACTGACGGATTTTCTCATTGATTACATTGCACTTTGTCATGAAATATGTAAGTAAGTCCATAAATGTTTAATCTGATGATTTCTATTAGCTACTTTATGTATTTTTCAACAAATAAACAGTGTTTTAACAGTATTTATTTAATCTGTATTGCATCTGTATTAAATATTTTTGGCCAGAATGTTGTGACGTCATCTGAAACCCAGTTATGATTTGACAAATAACACCTTGTAACACCTTTATTGTGTTAAATGATTGTTTAACTAAATGTGTCAGTCATGTGTAAATTGTTCCTGCATTTTCGATGGACTGTCGCTTAGTGATGACATCACAGACAGATTCTTTTGGGTTTTAGATTGGGTTTAGGTTCTGGGTTTTAGCACTTCCTGTAATTTTCAACGTTTATTTTCAAAATTCTCTTCACAAACTGACACTTGTATGATAAATATTTACTACAGGCTCAGTCCCATGAAACTAAGTAATAAGAGAAAAAAAAAAAAGCATGGGTACCTGTCAAATGCACATTAAGGTACTCTTGTTTGTTCTTTGCTTGTTCTCTGCATTTGACCCATCCTTCCATGTCACTTTGGGGTAACCTGTCAGAAGGATTCTTTATAATCTTATGTGTTTTTCTTTGATTTCACTACATAAATTATCACACCTCTCCATTATTCTGTATGTGGCTGACATGCACCTGTTCATCTGTCATTATCTGTTTATTTCCAACATCCTGTTACTCACAAGAAAAGAACGTGACAACTCCTCATACAAGACTCTTGGTATGTGTGAGACAATATGCTGTTCTAATATGCTAATTCCGCATTAAGAATTCAGTGAAAATGAGTGTGTGAGATAATCGCACCATTAAAAGTTAGCATTAGCAATGTAGTATGCAAATCAGGCCAGATGGGAGCTCTCTGTTGGTGTAAATTATCTCGCTCCACTTCTTTATCATTAGACCTGAAATTATTTTTTTATCCACCCGCCAAACACTATCTCTGCTCAGGCAAAATCACAATAGTTTTTGCTCTTCTGTCCCAAGATAATCTCTGACTCCCTGGCTCCACAATCCAGGGCAAAATTTGACAATTCTTAACCCAGCAGCAAGCTTTGTTTTGGGCTTGAGTCCAGCACTGCTCTTGGGAGGTCCAACGGCTCCTCCAAGCCCCTCTAGTCATTTTTTGGCATGAAGTAGTTTTTTATTTTCAATCATGTCATCCTAATCCCCAGGACAATTAGAGGTCACCACTGAGCCGTTTATAGAAAGTGCAGAGCAACCCGAATGTTGTTACAAAAGTTGTAGCGGTCCCTTGAGTGAACAGGCTTTCAACAGTAGTAGCAAAATTGCACAGAAAGAGAAATGGGTTGCTTATCTTTTAATAACTTTACTTACACATTACTATTTATTTTGTCTCTGGTGAGCACTAATAATTCTTCTTTGGACGATGATTAAATTTAAATATATTTGGCTATAATTAAGTCTGAACTCTTAAGTAGCTTATGGCAGTAGTGTTTTAAACAATATTTTACACAGATGGTCTGTGTTCTTATTGAAGAGATTGGACAAACCTTTTAGGAATGTTACAATTATTGTAAAAAAAAAGATCACTATACAATGATTATTCACAATTATTGATAAGTGATAACTTTCTTTGATTCTAATACATCAACGTTCCAACAGTTTGTGACCAGCTTCATAAAGTCAAACTTTTTTATTCAAAAGTAAAGTTATTGTGATATAAACAGCCACATAAAAAGCACTGTACAATTAGGTGTACTTTTTAAAGTACAGATTTAATTGAAATGACTTGATTTTTCCTCTAAAATAGTTAGAATTATTAGTTTTTAGTTCGTATTGACCTTATTCTGCCCCGCCCACTTTTGCCGTTTTCTGCACTTCCGTCTGTAAACGCACTTCCGTTTGACGAGAACTCCGTTAAAGCTAATGACGAACGAGGGAAAAGTCTGACGCTAAAATGTTACATAAAGTAGATTGATTTGTGTAAAATGTTTAATGAACACGCACCGATTTCCTGGTCAGACTGAAAACGGCTTTTTAGTCCATGTAGAACTTATTTTCTGTTGAGCTCGTCTGCTCCATGTAAACTAATATAACGGAAACAAGACGGCGGCGCGTAAGGCAACGTCCGAAATAAGGTGAATAGTTATGTTGTGACCTGACTAATGGTTATTACCGATTAACCGAATAACCTTTACATCCAGTGAACAATATGTTAGAATCATACGGTCATTCTTTTCTATAGCAGGTTTTGGTTTTATAGTATTTTTGTTTGGTCTACTTGAATTGTGCTCATCATGGACCTCATTCTTGTGCTAAACAGCTAAAATAACGAAACCATTTTCAAGTATCGATAATTGTGATTGCTTGAAAGGCGAACCGTTGATGGCGAGCTTCTATTCACATTGAAATTTATGGAGTCCATTTGTCATTGTTGTGTGTGTCCTGTGGTGAACCTAACAGCCTGCCAAACTTCTCATAATAGATCCGTGAATAGAGCCCACACGGCCATATTCAGTTAAAAACATGTCATTGTTCTCCCCAAAGTAATTTCTGAACCCTGTTATCAACATGGCTTTAAACAGTTAAATCACTATACACCCAGCTCTCCCCCGACCACGTGTCCCTCTCTCTCCCCCTATCAGCCATTATCTTGTCAGCATGAGGTCATTGTCCAAACCCAACAATGTCATTTCCTTCATAAACAAGTCCAGCTTCCCCTTTTCTCTGCTCCGTATCAGCTGCTTATCCTCCAGAGAGCTTGTTTTACACCATCCTCTCCCATAGACTATCCTTGCCTTCTGTTTTCTATCCATCTACTTTTTGCTAATTTACAATGGCATGAAAAGGGCAGTGGACCCACAAAGGACTAATCTTACTTTTTCAATCCTTCATTGTTCATTCGGCGTGAGTTATTTTGACCCCAAGGGCATCTCAAGTGTCAGATGAAAAGTGCTCAGTATTGTATTGTCAATGCAACTGTGAAGCTAGAAATTAGAGCAGACAAATGTTAAAACAAACCGTGGGCAAGACTTTTCAGCAACCTTAACATATTGTATTCAAAGTCTTTGTGAAACGGCAAATAGTGAGGGAAGAAATGGTTTTGGAGAGATTTTGTGGACTTGAGGCCTGCCTGTAACAACACAGGGCTGGGCTGTTTGGATTCAGCCAAGGTAATCACAATCTAGATGAGTTTTAAAGCTGTAGGTTGCTGCCGGGGGAAAGTAGAAAAAATAAAAAGAAAATATAGAGGGGCCCTGTTTTGCTTTGCCAGATTTTTCCTCTTTAGTTTCTCAGGGAAGGTTTGATATGGGTTAGGAGGAGTTTTAATGGCTCTGCAGCACATGTGTTATCAGCTGAGAGTGGATATGGGAAAACCCCGCAGGAACTGTGACATCATGGCCCTGTTTTAAACTAGATACACTTTAAACCAGATGGGTGTTACTGGAAAAACAATCACAAATGCGAGACCCTCCCTTCAAAATTAAATTATTTTTCTGTAATAAAACAGGAGAGTTGCAAGTTCAGTGTTTGATTGTCGGTGGAAGAAGGACAGCACATTGTTTTCAGCTATTCATGTTGGTGTTGTCACGATGCAAACATTTCTAACTTGATTTAGATAATAGGCTCGATACGCTATACCAGGGATATTCAACTTTATTTTATCAAGGGCCAGATTTTTCAGAGAATCGTGGCTTCTGGTCCAGAGGGTTGCACAAAATATCCCCAACACTAAATGTGCTTCAATAATGATAAAATAACTACTGATATATTACATTTTGAGGGGAAAAAAATACAAAATGCTTTACCAACATTGCCCTCCAAAATTGCCAATCCAGAACTGAACCAGAATTAGAACAAGATAACAACCGGGTCAATCCCAAAACCAAACCAGGTCTAAAGCAGAATTAAACAAGGACAAAACCAAGACCAAAACCAGTAAACAAAAAAGATGTATATTTGAATATTTGGAAGATATGTTGCAGGGCCTGATCTGGCCCCCAAACCTCAAGTTGAATTGTAATTAGATGTGGCATTACACTAGTTCTGATAAAGCATAATATCAGTCTAAAACTGTTCAGGATGGTTTAAATTGTGTTTAACTTCAAATGAGTTTTGAGTTTATTTTTTAGTATTTATTAATATCTGATTTTCCAAACTTTTGACAACCCTAATTCATGTCCTATAGAAGTGCAAGTAACACTGTTTTGTACTTCTGTGTATTATCAACCTGGTGGGGCACATTTCTATATTTAACGAAAGCGTTACTCATGGTTGTAGTTTTTAATCACAGAAAACCCTCTTGCCCTCTCACGTGGACGTATGAGTAAACCATATTTAAATTTTATGATTCTCGTGTCACTACTATGCATGTTTTATGCACTGACCTTGATCACATGCTATCTAACTAACTCATGACGCAACGTGACTCCGGTCACTGTGGTCTTTACTGAACCACAGCACAGTTCCATTTATGGAATGGAGGGAACTATTGCATCATGTTGTCATCATGCACTTCTCACCCCAGAGATGTCAACATTATTTGGTTAATTGATCTTTTCGATTATTCAAGCCACAATTAGAACTAAATCATCACAACTAAAAGCTTGATGTCACGTTAACTTAGGGCTGGGCAACATGGTGATAAAAACCCCATTGTGAGGTCATCCCAGTCACAATATGCTATTTTTGTGAAACTGTCACATTGAAATTCACTATTTATCAATTTAATGCAGCTGTATGTTCAAAGACAGACACTTTTCCCCACCCACTGATGTGATTTAACCAATCACAGTGAAGAGTAAACTTTCAAAATAAGCAGATCATAGTAAAGGTTTCAAAGGTCGTAGAAAAGATTTTAAAGTCATCTGGGCACTGTACTCAGAACAGCATAAATATCTCTGATTGAGAATAACTTTTGGATGGAGGGCGAAACGTCTTGATTTTCAAAACCGTGTCCAAATGACTACCTTTGAAACCATGAGGGATTACACCAAAATGAGCACTCTTAAAGGCAATAGAAAAATACAAAGTGTACATGAAAATGTGATAAAATCGAAACTGTGATCTCACACCAAAATATTGTAACATTCCTACATTAACTTCATTTTATCATTCAGAGAGTTGGATTTCATGAAAGCGAGTCACATACATTAAAGGATTTGTGAAGTATGTGGTACCAATTATCATGAATAATTGTACATTCGTGACATTTAATCTCAAAATAATTAACATTTCTTATCACAATAATCACAACCACAGAATACTTCGTCAACTGATGTAATATTGATACAGTCTTTACCCCTGAACTAAAAAACCCAGAGTTTGATTGCCGATCTAGGCAGGAGATATTTCATGTCGATCTAGAGGTTAGCTTGACCTTTAATCTTAATATTCAGTTACATTAACTACTTCTCCAACTTAGAAGACACACAGAAATCCAATGTCTTGTTATATACATACTACTGACCGTGTAATTAATATTTTGTCTTCAGATGCAACACAGTTTGATGTTTGACCCTGCACATGCCAATAAACCACTTTTTATGGTTCTTTATTCATCCCATGTATTATGCAGTGCCCTTGAGCGCTCTCTGCTCTGACTCATGACTTAGCCTGGTCAACCACCTCTCATAGAGCTGAGTGCATCGCTTTCATTTAGACAATGGAGGGAAACAGTGCATCATGTTGCCCTCATCCAACTGTCTGCACCACGCACCACCATCAGCTACTGTGGTATTCTTACAGTCACGTCCTGTGTTTTGTGGCATTTGTTTCTGGATTGTTTGACTGACCCTTTAAAAGTACATATTCTCTCATATTATAGATTTTTTTCATGTTCAAAGGAGACATATTATGCTAAATGACTTATTCTAGCTATTGACCATGTTATGATCGTTTTCCCTCATGATTGACTTACAGTTGTATTTTAATGCATGTTTGTTGTTGGTGCACTGAAATTTCCAGTTTTCGCCTGAACCCGATTGTGATTATTTGAAAAGAAAAAAAACAACAAAACAGATAAAATGTCATTGTCATAATGTGAGACCAGCGGCAGATAATCTGTTCTGATGTTTTAAATAGAAAGTCAATGGACCTGCTTTTATTATTCAAGTGTTTTAGATCAATATTGTGGTTTACACTGAGCAAAATGTAAAATAATGAATCTACGTTATGACTAAATAATGTAAAGGTTAGTATGTCTTCTTTAATAAGGGAAGCCTTTACCTGTTAACGTTGACTTTGATATTCGGTTTGTGATCAGTGCTCGTTTGGACATTAAAAAATCTGTTTTTTTTTATTACTGTATTGAGTGATATTTGGGTGATTAAATTGCTAGCCAAGAGCACAATTTATTTATTACCAGTGTTCTTGGATGAAAGAATTCAATCTTCAAAAGCAACAAAGAACATTCCTCATACTTTGATGTTTTCAATCACTGATAACCCCCCTTTAACCTCTCACAAGTACATGCCAATATTTTATGCATCTTGTATCTCCCCCGTCTAAATGTGCTGACCTTGATTACACTCTTACTCATGTCTGACTCTGGTCAATGGAGCCTAAACCGAACTACTCTCAGAGCCTAGTGTTGGATTCATTTAGGCAATGGAGGGAAATAGTGCATCATGTTGTCATCATCCATATGACTACAGTAATACTCACAACCGCCATCATTCTAGATCCTGAGATTTAAAGCCCTCTTGTAACCATGACATCATACCTTTCCTCTTACTCTCCTGTGCACACCTGACAGGGGCCAGGAGAAGGCAGATTTCTGAAATGATGTGATGGTTTGGCATGCTTGTTGGAATTGTCAGCTGCTTCAGACCTTGTAGGAAAGTTGACATCATCCACGCGGTGCAGAACAATACCTGGCATCCCGAATCCCTCCGACTTCAAATTGACATGTGTCTGCATAGGAGGAGAAAAATACAACAGAAAAAGCAAAGATTATTGGTCCTTCTGCAGGATTCGTCAGCTGTTTGGCGTTGTGGAAATAAAATAGCGTGTTTTTATAGAAAGAGAAACTGGCAAGGTAGTTGGGAAAGCAGTTGTTATTGTTGTCTCTGTAACATTTTGTTATGTATTGTGTAATCCCTCAGCTGTCCGAGTAGAGTCCACGGTAAAAGAAGGTTGAATTCTGTCAACTAGACAAACGTTTTTTGACTGAATACGTTTCTCTACTCATCCAAGTTGCTCTTTCAGTTCTGACACAGCTCTAGTGAAGGACTGGACAAAATTATAGCATAATCACATTTATTCCAATACAGATTTAGCGTGTTTACATGACTGGAAGCTAATGGCAGTTGCTTATGATGTTCCATGCATAATTCAACTTAGAATAGGCTCACAGCAGCATGATCATGGGTTTCGACTCCCGGGCCGAGTTTGCACTTTTCTCCCCTTGTCTGGGTGGGTTTCCTCTGGGCACTCCATTTTCCCCCATCAACTCAAAACATGCACAATATCTAAAATCCTCCAGCTAAGGTCCTGACCAAGTCAAGTTCAAGATCTGGACAGGCGCTGCACTGCGGCACTCACAGATTGCCCCAGCGGCATTGAAGGATGGGTCAAATTCACCTACGAGTGCAACAAAAGACTATCGGACTAAGGACACGATTAGCACTCGCATGCCGCCCGCATTTTGGGTGGCTCAGGGCCTTTCTGTGTGGAGTTTGTATGTTCTCCCTGTGTCTGCGTAGGTTTCCTCTGGGTGCTCCTGTTTCCCCTACCACTAAAAAACATGTCCAATAGTACTCTGGTATATGAATGAGAGTGTTGTGAAAGTGAACGGGGGACAACAAATGAGGGGCTACAACCGGCGTGTTTACAGCATTACATCATTAACATGCACTTTCCCATCAAATGAACTAATAATACATCTGCACCATCTGCCCCTCAATCATTCACACACTCACCACTTTCATACACAGGCAAGGCCAGTGAAGTTTGTCTGTGCAAGAATCAAACCTCCAACTTTCCGGTCGGTGGATTAGTGCTCCAACCACTGAGGCATAACTGCGCCTCTCCAGCCACCACAAATCACTCATTCACTCACTACATTGTCCACTTGCTGGTCTGTTGTGGTAGACTGTAGTTTGGCTCTATCCAGCAATGGTACAAAATCTCCAATTCCAACTGAAATCCAATTGACATGTGTCCAGGAGAAGAAAAATCCATAAAAGAAACAGGGAGATTATTGGTCCTTCTGCAAGAATCGTCAGCTGTTTGGCGTTGTGGAAACAACTG
Organism: Rhinogobius similis; assembly: GCA_019453435.1. Classification (NCBI taxonomy): domain Eukaryota; kingdom Metazoa; phylum Chordata; class Actinopteri; order Gobiiformes; family Gobiidae; genus Rhinogobius; species Rhinogobius similis. Next base: position 21,565,597 of record CM033626.1, on the reverse strand, counting down.
CGTAAGGGAGTGTGTTTTTAAAATAGAGGCAGACTAGCCAAAGACATGGTCTGTGAACTGTGACTGTCAGGGATCCTTGTGAAATGCTGTCACACAATTTTCCCCTCCAATTTCCCATATGTTTTAGACAGTAATATTGAAGATCAGTTACAATCCTCTTGGGAGTGACCTCACACAGCTTTGGAGCTAAGGAGCAGCATTCCCAGACATTCGTAGCATGTGTAAAACAAGACTAAAATTGGAAAATAAGAAGGATTACAAAAAAATCATAACCACATTGAGAAGCTTAAACTGTCTTTTTGTCTTATTAAAAATGTCATCATCTAATCAGCTAATTTTCTTTAATTTAAGACAGGGGCTCATGCTTGAGAATAATTCAATTTTGACAGACCAAAAGTGCAATAACCAAAGTAATGAAAACCATCCTTTCACCAGTTTTCTGACTCAGTTGCAGGGTTTTTAAGAACAGTGGAATTATTCTGAAAAACTGTCAGTGTGGTGAGAAATGATGATTACCACAGCAGTAGAAAGGTGAATCTTGGTCAGCACTTTCCAAAAGGCATGTGTGAAGGGGAGAGGACCTGTGTGTGTTTGTGATGTGTAATGTTAGAAAACCCTTAGGTCTCTGCTCCACTGCTTTATTGGCTGTGGTGAGGCATTCTGGCATAATGATGTCATCTAAAGAATAAACACAGATTTAACTAGAAGCACTTGGAGAGCCCAGACATTGATCCTATCTTTCACTGCAATAGAACTTGGGAGTTGAACAAGGGGTCTTCAGAGTTGGAACGTAACTAGATATGTTTACTTAAGTCATTTAATTAAGGGTCACTGACCTTGCAGGACCTGGACTGCCACACCCTTCATGTTGCAACCCCCAACCTCTCACACACTCACTCACCCTCACCCACAGGAGCCATGTTATATTTTGGCAGCAGTGGTTCAGTGGTTAGAATACCCATGTACCAACCCAAAGAGGCCCCAAATAATGCTCGGACCAGTGCATATTATTGTCATTGGGCAAGACACTTCACCCACCATTCCTATTTGTGAATGAGGTGTGTGTGAGGAAATTACCTCCTCACTACCACAGAGCAGCTTTGGCAGAGCTTACCATCAATAAGTAAGGAAGAATGAATGCGTAATGCACATGACACTGGGAAGACAATTCAGATTTGGGAAAATTAAGAATAACACTTGTAATGCTAGCTGAGATTTACTGAACTTCTTTTTTTTAAGGACACAAATTATGCTAAATTAACTTTTTAGAGCCTTTACCCTGCTCCCTTATAAAAAACAATACATTGAGTTATGTTGTTTAGCTTCACTGCTGCTTGTTTCAGTAATCCTGAGGTCCTCCTCCTTCTCTGATCCTCAGTGAAACACTAACATTTTCACATTTTCTAGTGATGTCATAGTTAGAGATCCAGAGGTCTCCTGTGCCATCAAATTGAGTTCATTACAAGAGCTTGTTTTAACATCCTGGGGCAAGCTAGCTTTTGTTTGTTTTACTCATGCCAATTCCCTCTGCTGCCAGTAGATGGCGTGCTGACACCAAATCATGATGAGGGAACAACTGACTGTTAGAAAGCAATGGTCAGAGGCGTGGATTTCTTGTATTACGCATACAATTGTGTGTGATTGGCCTGTTTTCATTGTGCCCCTGATGTCTAGGACACATTTCTCATTTGGGAGACAATAAAGGCTTTTCTTATCTTATTTCAAAGTAATACATGCTTTTAAACACATACAATAGTTCTAAAACAGTTCTGAAACACGAGATGCCAAAGCAAGGTACTCAAGAGCGTGTTTAAAGATTAATAACAAAACAGAACATGTCCTTGAACATATTGTGATTTGGGGGTAAATGTTCCATTTGGTGACCAAGCTCTTATCTGATAATGAAAACATGTGCACTATAATTTTAATATACTTCTTTACAGAGAGCCATTTCGTTTAAAGTCACGATCTTTGCTCCTAACTTGCAGTTGCACATTGTAACACACTGATGTAGTCATACTTAATTATGTGCTTTTGTCCGCATTAACCAAAGACTCAACATACAATAGCCACTTGTTTTTGTCCAAATTGCTCTTCTAATTAAGACACCTTGTGGTAGATGTGGTTGGATTATAAGATCTCACATGCTCGGGAAGGCGGATGACTACCTCTGTTCACTTCTGGCATCACGGGATATTACTAACCACATACAAGAGCCGAGGGCATTTGTGCTGTGAATCAGACACATAAAATGAATGATTAACAGGGTTTAGTAGAAAGCCATTGTCATGAGGGCTTAGCTGGCATCTCTATACCAGTGGGATAAGACTATAGCTTCAGTCAGATTGTGAGGCCTTGATGTCGTCATTGTATGAATAATGAGAATGTGGGTCCCAAGGGGGCGCTATGGTTCACATGGGGTTTGGCTGTTACCTAAGACAGCGCCACTCCAAGTGTGATATAACACTGAGTCATGGTGATGTCGACTGTGAATGAACTTCATTAGAGGCTACAGCCATGTGTGATCTTTACGGTGGGTTTCCCTTTATTATGTTGAAGTACTGACTTTTAAAATGTGAAGGTTAGGGAAGTAGTAAGTTTGAAGTTTTTTCATTATATTTCTATGTTCACTACCACCTTTTTCCTTACTGTCTAGAGATGTCACAATATCAAGTTTTTTAGTATTAAGATCATTGTGAGACAAAACATCACGATTTAACGATTATTTACAATTACTGACACAATAACCAAAGAACAAGTCTTACATTTTCTTTCATTCCCACTGTCTAACACGCTACTATTCTTCAAGTTTGTGACCAGCTTTACAAAATCAAACCTTAATCACAAAGTAAAGTTAAAGTGACAAAAACAGCTGAAAAAGTAGTTTACATGTGGATGCATTTTGAAGTAAAAATAATTTTGCTTCTAAAATTGTGCTGATTATTACCTTTTAGTTCTGACGATTATATTGTGACTTGAATAAACACGATTATTGATTAGCCTAATAATCTTGGCATCCCTTTTTGACAATTTCTTTATGTCTGTAGATGTTTAAGTTTTTGCTTTTTACACTGTTTTCATTTTGTGTTTTACTTCATGGTATGGTATTTTTGCTCTGTTTTTTTATGATGTGTAAAAACTGAATAATAAGCCACCTATTCAGGAAGAAAATATGAATAAATAAGTGACGGTAACAGCAAAAGGTCAAAGTTAAATAGAAGAAGTTTGAGTGAAACACCATGTGATTAAAAGGCCCTGATCCATGCTCTCCTCACGCCTGATCTGTGCTGCAGCCTCTTCCTGCTGCACACCCGCCGTCTTCCTTCCTCCTGAATGACAATGCTTCCTTGTTTATCCTGTTGCCGTAAAAACACAATCAAGCGCGAGTCAACACTGAACGACTCCCAACAAGCAGGATTATTGCTCTAATTAAGCTTTAATAAGCCCTTATTAAATGGCCGCCGGCCTCGTTAGGCGCTTCATTAAGTCATTTCATCCTTTTATTCGTTCATTAAGTCTTCTCTTCTTCTTGCCTTTCTTCTCAGGGCGTGTGGGAGTGGAGAGGTCTGGGAGATCATGACCTTAATTCTCTCCAAGACAGACGGTTTAATTAACACCGGAGAAATCCTCACTGACTTCCCAGCACTACAGTCGAAATGTACGGAGAAATTAAAAGGTATGGGACTAAGGTAATGTGTTTTATAGTCACAAGATGCTAATAGCCTCTGATATTACTACCTTTTGGATTTATGATCTAATTAAACTTCAGTTTAATATGCAGCTAAACATACCCAAATAACCATTAATGCCTTATGAGTAGTCGGACTTCCTCAACCTCAAATATATTAGAGAAATAAAGGCAATGTTTACTGCGAAAAGAGTTTTGCTCTTTCCAAAGAGAGTTACTTAAAGTTTAGATCTTAGATTTTAGTTGAAAAGGTCTGCCCTTTCATTTCAAATCCAGTAAATCTACTAAAGGGATTCAAGTGTTAGTAGTTGTATTGATTATTAAAATCCTTTTTGAATACACATGTTTCTATAATAGCAACAGTAATAGTCAAGTCTAATTGGCCCTACTACAGCCTTTTCTACTATCCGTTTGCACTGCACTATACTACTACAACTATTAGTCAACTATTTACTACCACAACATATATAATGACCCAAGTAAATTATACTTACAGCTGGAATACCCAACTGTGGTTTCCCTCAAAGAGTATTTTGTAAAACCAGCACTTTGTAACAAAAATGAGACTGCACACTGTCTGTGTCTTATTATAAAGTATTTCATGTCTCGTCAACCCGGAAATAACAGCTGAAAGCGGCACTCTGTTTGGCTTCACTTGAGTGGTGCACCTCAGTTTCACTTTGCCATAAAAAAAAAACAAAAAAAACAACAATCAGTTTTAAAGCAGTTCACACTTCCGAAAATGATTGCTTCTGAATATTGTGTGTGGGGTTTGAGATATGGGGACGAGGTACACAGATTCAAAAACCTACTTTCGGTTTTATGGTGTGAAAATCAGATATTTTACCACCTTTATGTAAAATTAGACAACCAAAAAGGCCAACTCTTAATGTATAGCCAGCATTTACTTTCTTCTCGATCTTCCTTCAGCAGGAACCAGTCAAAAGCCTCACATATAGTTTTCTCTTAACTACATATAATATTGACTCTGAAGTTGGAATTACAGTTGGTTTATCAGTAAAAATAAAAACCAGCCCAACTGAAAGCCCTGTATAAAGAGGCCACACACATGCAGGTTACACCGGAGATGTATTTTCTTTCCAAACCGTTTTAAAATTGGAACATAAAAGGAAAAGCAGCACACTTTGAGGTGAAATGTTGTTACTTGCACAGCTCAGAGGGCAGAGAGTGCATCTAGCAACACCTGCAGATCTGAATGTGTGTGCGTGGGGGATTTCCAGACCGGTGTGCGATGTTTTGAGCCGGTGAACTCTGCTCCTAGACTGTCTTCCCTTCATCATGTGCCAGCAGACAACATGGAAGAAACAGTTAGCTTTAGCCGTGTAAAGAAAGTCATGCCCAGAGGGAGGCTGAGAGGCAACAGGTGACTAATGTCTTTAACACAAAGCAGCAGCGCAGGAGAGTTTCAGATTACTCAGCAGCAGAGGTGGAGAGTAACTTTTACTGGTTTATGTAATCTGAAGTTACAGGGTGGATTTTGTAAACCACTTTTATCAATTTTGAAACTGATACAGGTTTGTGTTACATTCGACCACGTTGATAGCTCTCAGTGGAAGAGGAAGTACTCTAATTATGTATGAGATTTGTGTAATGTTATTCATAACAGTTCCTGCAGTACTTAAATGCTCAAGCGTTACTTCCTGAACATACTTTTGCTATGGCTTTTCTTCATAATACAGCTCACTTGAACATGAAGTTAACAAATCAGTTTTATCAGTGGTGGAAGACAGACAGAGACAGGGGCAAAAGATGTACTCAAGTAAAAGTATGTAGTAATGTATAAAATATAAAAATCTACTTAATAAAATGTAGTACATTTGCTTTTAGGGTAAAACGTAAAAGTATTTGGCACATATTAACTGTTAGAGGCAAATGTAGCAATGTTTTCCTGTTTTTTATTTAATCAATTTCTCAATGTTTCTATACTTTTTGTGTATTTTTGTTTTCTCAAGGCAAGACTTGAACTCAAACTCAAAACCTTTAGGCAGAATTCCACCATGTATGTGCTAAAAATAACCCCTCAAACCATAAAGACAGTACTTTATACTTTTTAGTCCAGTTCAGAAATGTTGTGGAGAAGAAAGTACAGATACCTGCCCTTAAATATCTGAAGTAAATGTAAAAAGTATCCATTGTTAAATTTACAAAAATACAGATACAGATATATATACATGTTTATATACATACTTTTGTACTTTTGTGACATTCCACCACTGGGCTGAATTGGGTAAAGTATATATTTTTAACTGTAACTTTTACTCACTATTACTCCTGTATGTCCCACTGTTGCAGTTATTGCAGTAATAGTTTTTCTCAGACAATGGATTGAGCACATATAGATGTACCATCCAAACTTTCAAAAGTTCCTGTACTCCTTGAGCACTTTGTTCCTCCATGTACAACACTACTTCATGTTGATATCATTGTGTACCTGACAGGGCATGTAATAATAGCCCGGTGCATGTTTGTTGCATATGTGGTGTTTATTAGTGCGCTGGCTCCTGCTGAGGGGACAGATGTTTGGGGGACGTATGGGCACACATGTCCACATTAATCCACTTATGAGTGCGTGCCTGTGTGAGCCTCCGCATTACAGCCAGCCCTGTCTCCATAAAGTGGGAAAAGTTGTCCTTCACCTATTTCCCTTGTGGCCAAGTGTATGTTTGTGTGCGCTGACATGATTTAGTGCAGGTACTCCAAGACTTCCACCCTCGGCCATAAAATGATTGAATTTCCTGAAGCTTTAGCAGATGTCCAAACCACAGGATCCTCTCCAGCTCTTTCTTTCTTTGGGAATTTCTGTCAATGTGTATTCTTGTCTCCTTCTCTTAAATGTCATTTTGGCTCAGTGTTCCAAAGGGATTATTTAAATAGTCCAAGCCAGTCATCTATATACATAAATACACCCACGCATTTACATAATATACAATGCGCTGGGTACAGTATACAGGGACAGTTGGTTGGGGTTGACAGAAGATGCTGTAAATGTGCACCCACACAGTTTAAATATCACATAGAGGTGCCGGATGCAAGATTGTGTGAAAAAAATGATAGCTTCTGACAGACACACACGAGGGGAGCTCTGGGCTGCACATGTTTGAATGTGTCAAGTGATACGTTACACAATTATACCCAAAAGCAGAAGCTCCAGTGGAGGAAGTGAAATTTAAGAAAGTTAATCATTCATCAAAAGATATAATTTTGATTATTTTAAGCAGTGGTTATATGAGCAAGGGGGAAGTAGAATAATCTGTACTCAAATCAATATTCTGTTATGAGTGGGTTTTTTGTTTTAGTTTTTTTTTATTGCAAGTTGGGATAACAAGATTATTCCTTTAATTGATAATCGTTATTATTCAGGTCACTATAACTGTGGATACTAAAAACTTGTAATTGTGATTATTTAAGAAGCTAAATTAAAGTAATACATTTCAAATAGTCCTATACTCCTAAAAGTACTTGCCAATGTATTGTGCTTTTTAGGTCACTGGCACAAATGAACTAATTGAATGTTAAGGGCCACAACCAAAGGGGGGCCACATGTGTCTCAACAATTGAGTTTGTACTGTCCATGTATGCTCAAAATCTGCTTGAATGAATAACTAGCATTTCATATTTTGTGTAGGCTACTCAAATAATGTGAAATTTTAGGATTCTAGCATGTGATTTATTCTAATTTTCACATTTGAGTATTTATCATTTTGAAATAAATGCTGATGAGTAAAAGGCCCATAGAGACCATGTTTTCTTTCTGGTCCACCTCTAATTAAACATTGTTTGTCAAATGGTGGGCCACAACCAAAATTGTGTTTAGGGCCACCAAATGCCTAGCGCCGGCCCTGGTTTAAGTCACAATAACTATATTTTTGCTTTTGATTTCATTTTTGATTTTGAGTTCATAAAACTGCTCACATACTATTGGAATTGTTGCTGAACAGTAATGTATTAGAACGAAAGGAAGTGTTTTGTTATGTGTCAGTAATAGTGAATAATCACGATGTTTATTAACTTTTACTTTTTATTTATTAATATTATGAGCAATTACATGACAAGCACAGCACAACAAATAATACTGCAACTATTTACTTACACATTGTTGTCTACATTGTACTTCTAAATCAATACTTTACTTACCATCATTAATTTAAAAACAGTTACATAAAAGACAGTATTGTGACCCACATAAACCTTTGGAAACTATAGTATAATGCAGTAACTTTGAGTTGCCCTACACACGTCAGGGCAAAAGCTTGATTTTATAACATTTACAAGTTCAATTCTTGATCCTAAACTGTAATGTAAACAGTATTAGCGGGGCCAGCGGAGCATATCTCGCAGTGGCAAGGAGCTGACCCATGGTGGTAGGATTTAATTGACTGTAATTGTGGCCGACTGAAAAAAAGGCAATCAAAGCCAAGCAATTACAGGACAGTGGTGACCGGGCCTAAGGGCATGTTTGTGCATTCAGCAGCATACAGGAGCAAGCTTACAGACAGACACATGAGCCTCTTGCACGCTCACACACAGATATACAGTGATACAGATCCAGCAGTCACCCACACGTTTCCTGTGTGTTTCATGTGCAATGGGCTTTTCTTCTTTCTTTTCTTTTTGTAGAGGAAGTACAGGCCTAATGACTTTTCCTATGCGTCACAAAGCCAGCATGTGGGAGGCAGACAGCCATACAGCACATGTGCTCATGTGCAAAATGTTATGCATTTATGTATGAGCTGCTGAGGAGCTTGACACATGCAGGTTTTTATGTATTTGTGTGAGGTTTTATGTACGGCTGCTGTTTGTGCCATTCTCCACGTCCACGGTTCTGTCTGTAAAACTAACTTTAAATCCCTTTAATGTGCTCACTATGCACTTAGAGACTCTTAAATTATTTTGTCTTGGAAAACTTGGTGTCTGAGGAGGTAATGCATATGTATGACTGTGTGGAACTGATGTGGCCATATGCACCGAAAGCACTTGAGAATGAGACGCATGATCCTGTGTTATTGTATGTGCTGTGGTAAACAGTCTACCTCCGAGACCTCACACTGTTGGTGAAACTCAATGTTTGGCTGCTTTTATTTCTGCAGCTCACTGCATCGATCCTTATCCATATTTTATCCCAACTGAGGATTAGTGAGTGCTGCGGTTCTGATCTGTACCAGTAAATTATCATCTATTTATGATGGAGACTGCCAGCACTGCTTCCCTTGGTGTTTCCACCAGTGCCCCAAAGCATTTTCTTTCTCTCTGAAAGTGAACTTTTTGTTTTGGATCAAAAGTCATAATCATAATGAGTGATATTCCCCAAACTGTGCATTTTTAAAACATAGTCCTTATTTTATCTGGTGTGATCATTAACACGTTTCAACAAGGTAAATTACCCTCCAGTTTATATTTCACAACTCATTAGCCGTGTCAATCTCAAAGTCATATTAAAAGACTCACTTTTAATGAGATTGATAAATCAAAGCAGTGCTCCGTGGCTGACTCATGCAGTGCTCTCTTCATACATTATCCTGTTCATTTAACAAAAACTCGTGTCAAACAATGAGCCGCCTTGCTTCAAACCAAATCTACAAGGGGTCTCCGTCATTCCTGCGGTTGCCATGGTGAACAGGGGTTAGTTAATCCCACATGGTCTGGTCCCGAGCTGCTGCTCCAGAGCACTTGCACGGTTCACGCAGGGCCAGGGAGAAGTGTTTTGCTCAAAATGAGTACCCATTCACACACCAAGGTTGGAGCTAAGCTATGAGCAAGTGACTATTGAAACATGATTTTGGCTGAAATTAAAAACTGAATCAGAAACAATTTTATGATTGGATCCTGGGCCTTTGCTGAACTCTTTCTCCAAACTCATCAATCCCCTTTTCTACCTTTGCTCCTGGAGCCAACTCCATCACGGCCCTCGCTGCGTCCCGGCTGCACAACACGCACTTGTGCTTTTCCTTGTCAGTTTCTCTGTGTTCCACCTCACTCTCTCACTGCCCTTTACTGACTTTGTCCCCCCTTCATTCTCTACAAACAGCATGTTCAGTACATTTGGACATTGTATGTGTATTGTGTAGCGTCTTTGGCACATTTTTATGGGGGCTGTACAGGGCAGGGTGGTGCAGTCTGAAAGTGTTTTGACTGTCTAAAGTGTCCCGTGTCCCATTTGAGGGGTCTGAAGCGGCCCATGCAAGGAATTATCTCCTGATCAGCTTCGTTTCTGCTTTGTCTAAGGAGAAGAAACTCACTGCACCAAGATTATTGGACAAGAGAGTAAGCTGACTCAGGCGAAAACAGACAGTAAGCAAAAAAAAAACAATTTCTCACTAAACGTGGATTTTAGTTTAGTGTTATTCAATAAACTAATGCCAAATGTTGTATTTGTAATGCAGAAAGTGTCCCACACCAGCCAAACCCAAAGCATTACATTAAAGAAAAGTGTTTTAAGAACACTCCCAGGGCATCCGGTGTATTTCCTTTTCAAATTATAGTTGAATTATAGTTAGTTATAGTATTATAGTTGCCCAATTTGGCATAAAAACGTAACATACAGATATAGTAACAATAGTAATTCTTTCAACACAGTTATTCCATCCTTGTACTACTGCATTTGTGTAGTACTTGCAACATCTTTGACGCCTTACTTTTCCATACACTCCATACAATCATGTTCTGCTTCATATGGTTGACTGTTTGGCCTTCAAACTTTCCTGTTTCCTGTACAGTGGAACAGTGGAGGGATTCTGTCTTTCCTTACCATGTACACTTTAACTATAACTAATGAGAGAATTTTGTAGGCCATCTCTCTCTCTCTCTCTCTCTCTCTCTCTCTCTCTCTCTCTCTCTCTCTCTCTCTCTCTCTCTCTCTCTCTCTCTCTCTCTCTCTCTCTCTCTCTCTCTCTCTCTCTCTCTCTCTCTCTCTCTCTCTCTCTCTCTCTCTGTCTTCATCTCCATTCCCTTTGAGCTCTGATAATCAGCATAAGTCTACTGGTAGAGCTGTGGTTCAGATGAGGTCAGAAACATGGTGTGTATTGCCTTAGGAGAGACACACTCCCCACTAGTAGGATGGCCTTATGTTAGGGTAAGATATTTCACTGTTATTTTTAATGTGTTGGCTAAAAACAGCAGTGGAGTTGGGGCAGAGGAGCTCAAGAAAAAAAAAAAGAAGAAGAAAAACACGGAATAATACATGAACCGCCTCGCCATAATCCCCTACTTCTTCCTCCCATGTGCACAGTGTACTGTAAGTCTGAATAAGGCAATGCATGCTAGTTAAAAATGTCCAAATTAAAAACACATGGGTAGCATAGATCTTGGCAGCGACCTTAGTCGTGTCTTGGAAAAATGAAATTACACAACAAAAACATCATCTTGCAGATTCTTTAGTTTGAATTTTTAGAAAGGTATAAAGTTTATATCATATCAGTGACGTAAAAGATTTTACAAATGCTCGACAATTTAATGTATGAAGGAGAACGATTACACAGTGAACAGACTGATGCTGGCACAGTTGATGATCAAGAAAATATTTTTTTAAATCTGCTTGTTTTTTTTATGTTTTTATGTTTTATGCTTGTTCCTTTGGCAAATCTTATTTTAAGACAAAGTCAAAATATCCTTGAATCAAGATGAATACTGCTTAATTCACTTATTATCTTATTTATTGGGTATCTAGTATTTTGACAATAACATTACCCAGTAAAGTACCTAATAATCTTTATTGAACCAGGAAAGTCCCCTCTAGATTTTAAATATCTTAAATATATCAATAACACTGGAAAGATCAAAGCAGTTGAACCCACACAAAAGGAATATTCCTATGCTTGGCCATTTACCAACATGCCCTAAATGTTCTTTAAAAGAAAGTATATATTATAGACATCTTCCCTCTTGCCCCACCTTTTTACACTTCACACTCCACACTCCAGTAATGATCTCTGCAAAATCACACAAGAATCTTTGAGTTCAGTATTGATGGATCTGCTCACAAACTTGGTGTGTTTTTGGAGCTGGGATAAGTAGGTGCATGTGTGTTTGTTTAAACTCAGCTCAGCTTCTCCTGACAAGTTTGATCTGAGTAAACAGGGAGCCAGCCAAATAGCAGCAGCAGTGCAGACAGAGGCGGAGAGAGAGAGAGAAACAGGGTCATTGAGTGAGTGCATTAGTGAGAAGGCAACGCCAAACACTTCCTCCGAGTCTGCACCCTGGAGTCATGAACAGAACAGGAAGCCGGTATTTTCCCAGACTAACTTGACTTTTTGCGTCACGATCCAACAATTGTAGAAGGGGATATTAATACAAGAGTGGCATTGTGCAACCCACTGTTTCCCCTTACTGCCTGATTTAGCAAGTTTGCATGCAATCTTTCCACTCCCAGTGTGTTTGTATGGGTGGAGATTTTATACATAGATTTGGATCAGATTTGGGTTGTCACAGTGCATTGTAATAATGGACTGTTATAGTCTGTGTGAGATGAACTTGAATATACGAGACAAAAAGCAATGTAATCAGATGGCTTGATGTATTGTGGGATGAAGCCCAAACTGATTTCCAAATTTGAGAGTTTGATATGAATGAATAGCTTGTGTTATCTATTGTTTTTGTTTTTCGATAAAGAGTAGTGTGATATCATGTAAGTAGCTGTGAGTTAACATAAATTGAGACTGTCAGTAGGTCATAGATATAATTATTCACGATACAGTTACATGATCATGATATGCTTTATCTCCATTGCATTCCTGTCCACTTTTAATCCTTTAGAGTTATATTATACTTACTTACTTACTTACAGGATACTTTATCCTGACTCTTTTGATGACCCAAAACAGTATGTCTGATTTGGATAAGGTGTTTGTTTTAGAAGTTACATAAATTGTGTATGTTTCACTAATAGGTAACAGTGGTTGGATAAGCAGTCATCTGGATGAATATTTTAGCACTTAAAATTTCACATAAAGTCAGATCAAAGAATTTCCTTCCTACGGTGAAATATTATTTATGTACTTTTGGTTCCAAGCCTATGATATACCGTATATGTTTGTTTTTAGATATGCCAAGTGCAAACTGAAGCTGCCATCTTACTGTTTACTTGGTAAACACTTCACACCTAAATATGTGTTGAAATGCCTCCCTTGCATATACTTTGCATTACTTAAGATTATACTGATCAATATAAGCAATATGAGCGTGTTCCTCTGGGACGGGTCCAGACTTTATTAGAAACAGTGTTTGCAGCAGGTGCAGCTGAGATAGCAGCCCAGCTCTGAATGTGAGATGAAATTACTTGTGAAGATGGATGTATTTTCAAGTGTACTTGACATGGTTTTGTAAAAACATATAAATGGTCTGGCAAATGAAAGATTAACCTTATTTCTTCTTCGTCCACTTTATGTCTAAAGCTATGGTGTATCATTGCAGGAGGCTTGCTTTTGTCTGAATTTTTAAACAGAGCCTTATTTGTTTCTCACCTTTGGTTGACCTGAAAAATAAATACAAATGGATAGTTTGTTTATTGAACAAGTTGATGGTACAGAAATGTGCAATGTAGATATTAAACTGTGGTAATCCCATGATAATCCAAAGTGATAATGAAAAAAGCAGAATAATATTATGTTACTTACGCTTCTATTCTCCTCATTATGGTATTATTATTTTTTCATACGCACATGGTATACATGAAACAAAGTACAAAACCATTACAATGAAAGAAATTGCATTCCCCTTTCAATTGATGTCATATTTATAGTCAGCATGTAAAGTACTTTATTGATAGACAATCTTAACATTTGTAGCCATATTTCTGGACCAAAGTTTAAGCGTGACCAAGCTGTGGTGCACTTTGAGTAAGGGCCTCACAAAGGCAGACAAGGTAATAAAAACAATGGTTAAAAGTACTTGGGATCTCTCATCACCAGGCGCATGCTCGACCCTTCTAACCACTCCAGTCCTCTCTTCTCCTGCACTCTACCTGGCGGCTCTACCTTGACCACCCATGTTGTAGTTGTTTAGCTGACTCTTGTTTTGCTTTCAATGGGATCATTATTCAAGCCTCTTGTGCTCTTATGTCAAGGGCCAGATGGAGGACCCTGCAGGTGGCTGGAATATCCCATGAAAGTGCCCACAAAACATCAAAAAACATAATGCTGTATGAGAATTTAGTTTGTAGTTGTAGTTTTGTGCATTATACATTTGGAAATTTCAAATACGGCAAAGCACAACAACTGTTACCCCTTCACTGGTCAAGGTGTCCATCATAGTATGACACATTTTTCCTACTCCATATTTATATAGGTATTGGTGGCATGCTCCATTGCTCCATGCTGAATTTTAATTTTAAATTCTGGCATGGCCTTGTCATTGTCTGACGATAACAAATGTGTGTCTCAGCACTGACTGATGATTGCATAAGGAGAACAAAGCATTGCATTGGACTTCTCCCCAGATATGTTGTTTTTATTGCAAAAATGCTCAAGGTCCATTGTACCTCACCCTAATAAAAAACACACGAAAAGAAAGTTATTATTACTCCATGTGTTACAATAACATTACACACTTTCTATTAAATTTCAGCGCACAAAACCACACGCTGAAAACATGGCGAGATCTTGGAGAACATTCTAATCAAGTGCTCGCAGCTCCTTTCCTGCTGTAAACATTTACTTTTGTCCTCTTTAAACTTTCTTCCAGTCTCTATTTAAAGGGCAGACGCTAGTAAAACTACCCAGCTGTCTACTTGTTCTTTCTCTCGCTAAACCTTAGCCAGCTGCCTGCCCTCCACTTTTGACCTTGTTTTGATGAACGTTTGGGTGTGTGTGCGTCCAAATGCATGCATGCTAGTGTGTGCATACATGTCAGTGGGCTTTGAGCGTGCCCTTTGACCTTTTGTGACTGACAGACTAAATCTAGCTACCCAACCCCTCTCTCTTGCCCTCTTCTCCTTTTCACCCCAGTGTTTCCTGACTGATAGCCTGTCAGGGGGACAAGCTAGCTCCCCCGGCTTCGGTTTGTTTGGGTGCGAGTGTGAGTTTCCTCGTAGACAGAGGAAGCGAGAGAGAAAAAAGGAGTATGCTAAAGGTGTGCGCAAACTGAAGGGTCATATGAGGAAGACGCTCTCCAGATATCTCAAAAATAACAAGTCGTATAGTTGTATTGCTGTGTGTGTTATGGTTTGTGTTGTTGGAAAGACTATCTGGTAATTATTTAGTCAGGCTTTGACCTCTGAACCTGTCCTTTGACCTTTGCATCCTGTGTAACTGGGGGAGAAGATGGACACTCTCATTCATATGCATACACACCCACATTCACACACGGGGGCCCCAGGGTGAGGGGGTTCAGTTCGTGTGGGCAGGCACCAAATTGAGAGTTTACCATTTTTGTTTCTCCATTACATGCAGTTTATGGAGGGGAATAACATTATAGAATCGGCATACTTGACTCCTATTACCGCTTTTACATTAATGACACTAATACTTCAATATTACACTTTTTGTATTTAGTAAGTAAAATGCCATGGGCATTTTTTGTACAGTTTTAGATGATTTTTGAGACAGTAACAAACAATGAAAAAACCACTCAAAAATTCAACTGAACTCTTAAGTGGTGACTTTTGGCACAACAAAACAAGCCTTTTAACAACTAAACCACACAACATTAACAACGTGAGTGATCCCATTTTGCACATGTGACTCTTAAAGGACAAATATTATGCTAAATTGAGTTTGTTGAGCTTTTTGCCATGTTCTAACATTGTTCCGTCATCAAAAACATACCTGGAGTAGCATTTAGTTTGATTCACGTTTGTTTGATGAATACTCGATTGAATCCTCTCCCTCTCCAACACAGCGTTCTGATCTCCCTCGATGTGTGACGTATCTACCTACCTACCTACCTACCTACCTACCTACCTTGACTTTTGGAGGTTCTGAGCTGAACATGAGGCATGGCCTGTCCATAAACAGAGAACGAGAACAGCTTCTATGTGTCCTCTATATGCAGGTTAAAGCACCAGCAACACAGGTTCAGTTAATCCCTTTTAGAAACCTGTAAGAGCACAGGCTACATACCCTTATAATACCAAGCTTGCTTTAGAAATAAGAGAAACTGTATTTTAACTCAGTCTTATTGAAGAATTTCACCTGAAAAGGTAGCTGACTGTACTTGTTCTTGTTATGTAGCGATATCATCCACACATAGATCAAATTAAGTTTTGTTTAGTGTTTGTCCGTTTCTTGTATAAAACTATGTTGAAAGTTTCCAGGAACAACCGGACTTTTTCCTTATAAAGACCTGGATAATTATTGCCTTCTTTTAAATGCTCTTGTCCACAGATGAACTTGGGCTTTTCGGCTGTGTGGGTCTGAAGCCATGGAGATGACCCATTACTGCACCCGTCCAGTAACCAATCTCCAATGAAGTATTTTATTGTTTGGGATTTGGATGTAATTCCACCACTAACCTCTTACAGAAGCAGTCATTATGGTCTGCCTGACTTTAGCTGCAGGCTGACAGGCTGTTCCCGGGTGACTGAGTTGACTTGTTGTTTGGGTGAGACTGTGTTTGTGTGGAGATGTTAACGGACGTCTGTGTGTGTTAGCTAAACAGACCTTGTCCTCAGTACCAGCATAGGCTTGGATTTCCTGGACTTTCATGTCTTCTTTACTGCACTGACTGACACTTTCTTATGAGTCATCTGTCTGGCACTTCTCCATTATTCTTCCTAAAGACCATGTTTAAATAACCTTTACAATATGAAGTTTGTACAGTTTTTCAGGTACCATAAACACCATTCTTTGCACATCCTTTGCTTTTTTTAGGTACAATAACTTGCTGTGTGCAATTCTGTGCAAAAGTGGTATAGTTTAAAGCATATAAACATGCAAAAATGTAGAAATTATGAGTTTACAAAAATACAAAACCTGTGATAAGATTGTAAGATTAGGTTGTGGTAATCGTGTACATTTATAATCATGATTTCTATTATTACTCTGTTCAATTACAAAAATGTTGTAATAAAAAATATAATTAATCAACTTATGTTCAAAATGATATGTGCGCTTGTTTTGCTGAATCTACTTCCGAAGGGTCACAGAACATTTGTAATTAATAGGGCTGTTGGCCTTTAGTTGTTTAGTCCATTAATTGGTCAATGGTGTCTTAATGGTGTGGACCACGATTTTACTAAATATTCTATTTAATTGGTAATGTAAGCATTTACCTTAAGGACAGGAGAAAGGAGAAGACATAGAATGAGTTAGCTGGAGATCTGGGAGTGAACTGTGAGTTTTGTCTGCCTTTTTCACTCAAATATTCAATTAATTATTGCTTTTCAGTTGTTGTTGTTGCTGTTGTTTGAGTGAACTCCTGTAAGATTATGGTCTTGTGTGCAGTTTGGTTTAGTTTTGAGTCGATTGATGCTCAGGGAATGTCATTACTGAGCTAAGAATTTCTTTATCCGACTGCAGCCCCACTAATTACATATATTTGGTCTATACTTTCTCTACATGTGTTGACAGTGTAGAAGTAATAGCAACATCAACATATTGATTTCAATTATGAGCCAAATAAGTGTGATTAGAATTTTTGCCATCATCGAGCAGCCCTATGATGAGGACTAAATACTCTTTAATTAAGCTGTCAAAACGCCTAACAACCTTTGCACAGTGCTGAACAAACCCACCCATTTTTACATGTCCCTAGTTTGTTCATTTAACACTAAACACTGCTTTGTTAATATCAAGAGGCAGAACATCTGTCTTTAGGTTAACAAATCAGCAGTGACCCCATAGATAACTAAACATGAGCAGCTTCGTGTACTTGTGTCAATAATAAGAAGAGATTTGTGAATATTCTAAACAAACCTTTAATCTTTGCAATCGAATATCTTTATATAAACTATAATATATGCCACCCAAGAGGGATATTTCCGAAGTTCCCAGAGGTGTTGGTTGTCAGGTCTGCAGCTGCGTACTTGTTCAATGTCACCTCACACCAGAGCCAACCCTGGTGACACTTCACCTTTGGAAGGATGACCCCTGGCCTTTGGAGAAACGACCTTTGACCCTAACAGGTCCTAATGGTGCAGAGAGGACTAGCGGTGACAGGAGACAGATGGAAACACACACGACGGAGGGACACAGTAATAGAGTGGTGAGCGTTGCTTTGCAGGCCTGAGCAATCACACGCACACACAGAGGCAGAGAGCTCACCTTACAGGAAACTGCTGAGACATGCAGGTTATTTCTGTTTCCATGTTTATAGATTAAGCAGACCGACTCTCCGCTTCACATGGTGTAATCAATTCTCCTTGTTTTGTGTCGCCCAGACAAAGTTTTAGCTCAGACACCATTGTCCGTTTGACAAAGTACTTTCCACTTTCGGGTAGGGTCCTTTTGACTTTGGTATATTACTATTGCTACGTAAGTTTGCACTAACACATGTATGCATACACCTAAGCTCCAGTAATTGAGTCTTGTGAAGGTTAAACTGGACACAAACTAATTTGTTGTGGCCTCCGAGGGCTTCCGACTCTAAAAATAATGAGCTTCATAGTTTACCCTTTCCTAAACCTCCCCAGTAGACCACAGATGGCCTTTCAATTACCAAGCTAAAACATGCAGAATGGCTATGCATGGCATTATCAATGAGCGGAGGGGAGGGACCACGTTTTCAGCTCGCGTGAGTAAGCATACGTGCTCATACAGACCGACCAGTAGTCATATTGGGAATCGTACCCAAACCCAGGGCTGCAGTGAACTTTTTTGTAATACCCATTGCGTCCGTTGGTTGTTTAAAACATAAAATATGCAGTAGATGTTTGTTCATCTTCTTCCTGTACCATTAATACTGCCTCCCATAACCTTAATGCCAACTATTCAAAATTTGGTCTGTTAAAAAAGCATATTGATTACTTCATTTTAGTTTATTTTCAACTAAATCTTAATAATGTTAATCTGTGTTAATGTAAATCTTAATAATATGGACAACCACAGAGTGTAGAAATAATGCAGAACTGATTGCTAATGAATTCATCTTGTAAATGTAAACATAGCTTGACTGTTTATTCAACTGCAGTGTCTCAAAGGTATTCTATTTCTACAAGTGTTTATAAAGCCGGTAGCCTCAAGGACCCCATGCAAACAGACAGTGTCAGACTACTTTGTAAATTTGCTTACCCAGCATTCTGTGTTGGGGTCACCACTTTTCACCCCTGCACTGGAGCAATCCATAACAGCTGCCCACTGGGACTCACTGAAGCCAATACATACAAAGTTAGTTACTGTCTGCCATTGCTGCTGACTTCTTGTACTGTTCCTTATCTAATAAATAACGTTAAACTTCGATGGAAGAGTTTAATCTTTTGAGCTTTCTCATGCATATACATTTTAGAAAAGTTATTTGAGGTTCTTTGAGGGATTATTGTCTAAAAATGTGCTCCTCTTGTTTGCAATGGTATTAGTGTATAATTACAGTAGCTCTGAGAGGCAAGCAAAAACAAAAGAGACAGAGAGAGAGATTCGTTGTGTTTTTTGTGTGTTTTTTGTCAGTTGTTTTTGTTCTTTCTAGGGGACCCACAGACAGTGCAACTTTGAAAATTGAGTGCCATTATTTATTTATTTCTGCCTGCCTCTCAGGGCTTCCGTATAGAATAGATGATCAGCGACTGGTTTTATAAGTCTTAATAAGTCAGCTTTGCAAACAGACAGTCTCATGCAGGATTACTTTATTTTCATTGGGGTTTCACTTCTGAATCAAGTCAAGCCAACACATTATTTACTTGTCCCAAACCCAGATAGAGGTTTGGGACAGTAAAACCCCAAATGTAAATATATCTCTACCATTTCACAAAGTATTAAAGCCTGTACCTGATTTTGAACCATGAGTCAAGAACATGCTTTATTTGCTGCCTATTACTTTATTCTCATTGGGATTTTATTTCCGAATCAAGTCAATCCAGCATACTATTTTTTACCTATCTCAATCCCAGATAAACCACAAGAAGTGGGACAGTAAAGCCCAAACATGTACAGTATGCACCAATGTTAATCAGAATCAGGAAGGAGTTAATTGCCATTGTCAGAGAACAAAATTCACAAACCAGAACCATGCTTTGGCGGTAAGGTGCAACATATAACAATGAATAAAATAGTAGCAAAATATAAAAAAGAAAGCATGCATAAAATTAAGAATTAGCTAATAAATAAAATTCAATAGACTTAGACTATATACAGAAAATGTACAGTTGGTAGTGCAAATTTGGCAGTGCAAATAAATGGCTGCTTTAATTAATTTCTTTTATTAATGGTCATTTTGATATTTTACCATTGTACAAAGTAAAGGGCCTGTACCTGATTTTGAACCACAAGTCAGAAACATGCTTTAGTTTAAAATGTTAGCCCCGCCCACTCCTTTCTGTCACTGATGTTGCACCACAACACAGAAAAAAACTGTCGGGCATAGTGCCATTCAGTTGTTTCCACATGGTTCTCACCAGTACCCACCCACTCAATACACTTTTTCACTCTTCCTAATGTACCATGACAGAGAACAAACTGTCTTGGATAGTCTTAGGCATTTGTTTTCTCATGATTCCTGTGTGTCCTTGTTGCTTCTCAACCAACACAATGTTTTGTAAAACGCATAGATTATGTCTTGCAGCCTAGTTTCTCCTCAATCAGTTGGTTTTGAAATATAATGCATGATGTAACAATTGATTTAAGTCAGGTACGGGCCCTTTAAGCATTGTTTTGAAGAGAACAACGCATCTCAGAAGTTTGGGACAAGGGCATTCAAATAGCTGGAATAATAAGTGTTAAGGATAATTTCAGAAATCTTAGTGTCATCCAAAGAGTGATACCTACTTTTTGAGTGACAGTTCAGAGTGACTTTATATAGGAGATGTTTGCTTAAATTTGTCTCTCTTTTTAAATTGGCTCTCACTGTGCTATGATGAGATGAGAAAAAAGTTGTGAGAGACGCAGAGATGTATGCAAGTTCCTACTGTTTAGGAATATATAATTCTCTATTGATATGCTAAAAAGACATTTGGGATTAGGGGTTTTTAAAGGCAGCGATCCACTAGGGAGTTCTGGGCTAGCAGAGGGTAGCTGCATAATCAGCTTCACCATCAGCTAACTGATGTTCTGCATAATAGAGATGGGATTTCTGGGTCAGCGTCGGTGTGACTGCTCTGTGTGTGCGCGCGCTTGGGGTTTGAGGCGGGGGACGGTGGGGCAGCGGGGTCCTTTTCATCTGCGAGACGGTGTGTGCATGTCCGCATGTGTTCAAACCGCATGCATGAGGGCTAGATGCTTATTGTGTGTCTTTGTATTTGTGTGAGTGAGGGTTACTGACCTTTTTGCCCAGAGGGAGGACAGTCCTTGTCTCATTACTGAAGAGTGAGATGGAAAGACAGTCGGGCAATACAGGATGATAAAAAATCGTGCTACTGCAAGTCACATATAGGGTGGATTGTGAATGTTTTTTGGGGTCAAAGTTCAGTTATCCATTACCGCACTGAGCAGCGAGGTCCCTGGCAGGGCAGAATGTGTCTTGAAGTTTTTGGTCACTCCACGGGTTACAACATTAATTGAATCATATGGAAGTGAGTGGGCGTTGGAGGTATATAGGAGCTAACATAGGGGTCTAAGGCAGAAAACAGTGAGTGGTCAGATGCTTGGCACCACCATCACTCAGGACCTCAAGTGGGAGCCGACCATCAGCTCCATCATCAAGAAGGCCCAGCAGAGGATGTACTTCCTGCGACAGCTGAGGAAAGCCAAGCTGCCGGCGCAGATGATGGTGCAGTTCTACACGGCCATCATCGAGTCCATCCTCACCTCCTCCATCACCGTGTGGTACGCTGGAGCCACAGCCAGGGACAAACAGAGACTACAGCGCATTGTGCGCTCTGCTGAGAAGGTGATCGGCTGCAGCCTTCCATCTGTCCAGGACCTGTACGTCTCCAGGACTCGGGGACGAGCAGGTCGGATCACAGCTGACCCTTCTCACCCT
>CM033626.1:21406014-21543791 GCA_019453435.1 Rhinogobius similis | reverse complement strand
ATCCCATTGAACACCTGTGGAGACAGCTTAAAATTGCTGTTGAGAAAAGGCGCCCTTCCAATATGAGAGACCTGGAGCAGTTTGCAAAGGAAGAGTGCTCCAAAATTCCGGTTGAGAGGTGTAAGAAGCTTATTGATAGCTGTAGAAACGGATTGATTTCATAATTTTTCAAAAGAATGTGCAAGGGTGCCGATAATTTTGTTTGCCCTATGTTTGGAGTTTTGTGTGAAATTATGTAAAATTTGCTTTTTTTCCCCCTCTGTTTTATAATGTGTAATTGTTCCAATACACACAATTGTATTGTTCCAATACACACAAAGGAAATAACCACGAGTATAACTATATATATATTTATATATATATATATAAATAGATAGATATATAAATAGATAGATAGATAGATAGATAGATAGATAGATAGATAGATAGATAGATAGATAGATAGATAGATAGATAGATAGATAGATAGATAGATAGATAGATAGATAGATAGATAGATAGATAGATAGATAGATAGATAGATAGCATCTTGCCCATACCTTAAGCACTTGAAACGCCTAACGCACTTCAACAAAAGTAAATGTAGATGTTAGTGCCAATGCTATTTTTTCTTTTGTTTCTTTTGTAATTGTTTGTTTTCTTCTTAGCATTATATATCTATGTCCTACATGACATTTTTAGTAATTATTTCTTATGGTTCACGGAGACGCCTCAGTGATGGTAAATGGTATACTAGAGAGAGGTGTATGTTATTTCCCCACAGAAAAACAGGCCTAAGACCTATGATTCAGAGCCACAATCTTAAAACAAACACCCCTGAATGCATCGTTCCAAAATAGCCAGACTTTGTTTTGTGCTGTTTTTCCCCTGTACATTTTGTTTAATGAAGAGATTACCAAGAAATAAATAGAAAAAGTTCACCTACATCTGCAAGTCTGATCCTCTTCAGAACACAAAATCAGACCTGCACCAAACATTCACCATAATCTTTAACCTCTCAACTCTCCATTAAGTTATCAGTTGCCAGACCATCATTAAACAGTGTTCTCTAATCTCTGCCATTTACTGAAAAACAAAAATCTAAATTCTGCTGCACTCTGTTTGCTGACAGGAAAAAAACGCTCACTGTAATATTCTTGATTACACGAAGTGATCACTTTAAATATTAGATAAAAATATACTGAACCCCGACTAGTGAATAACGTGAGTTATTACATTTACCTGCAAGACAAGTCAATGTCTAGGATGACTCCCAGAGGTGATGATATTCTAACTAAATCCAAATTATCTATATCAAAAGTGAAGTACTACTGATCTGTGATGGCCTTTTACTAGTCACAATGTCAGAATCTGGATAACCTGACAGAATAGTTGTTTTTTGTTTCTCATTTCTTGTGTACCTTTTAGAGTGATTTTAATACCTCTTCTCTCAGACCTCCCATCAGTTTGTGGTAGGAACTATTAGAGGGGAAGATAGTTTGTGTCCCAGATGATGACTCAACACACTGCAATTAAGTCAAGAGCTCAGCCGACTGACAAGGGAACATGGTTACAACAAAAGGGTCCAACCATTCATGACTGAGTTATAAGTCTAAAGAATATAATAAGGTTGTTTAATCTAAGACAACATGCATTTTGAGTCAAATGTACTGTTGTGTTTTTCTTTTATTTTCATTTTTAGCTGAACATGTTTCTTTTATCAAATGTTGCAGAAACCAGTGACTTTCTGTAGATCCTCTCATTTCTTTTTTCATGCCTTCATTTCTAGTGCTTTTATCGACAGTCTATCTGGTTTCATATTGAAACAGTAAATTATGAGCGTCTAAAAGGTTTTGGAGAAGAATACAAACACTGAGTAGATGTCAGCCTCTTGCAGGTACAGGAGGTAATAGAACTGGGCCAATGTGCCAGGCTGGACTTGGACAGGTGTTAGTGACAGGGGAAGGAAGAGGAAGATGCCCATCCAACTCAGCTGTCACCTGCAGTGTTAGGAAACAGGCTAATGTTAGCCTCATCAGCGTGCTGGAGTAGAGAGCTAAAAACACACAGGATTGGCCACTGACACACATCATAAATAGACGAATACAGTACACAGTCAGCAGTGAGGACCGTTCGAGAAAACAAGTCGTATTAGCAAGCATAATTTACTGAAGTTTTTCACTGATTATTAATATTTATTTAACAAGGACACGTTACAAAAACAGCCTGTTCTTGTTGTTAAAGTCAAAGCGTTCCAACTTGTACTTATTATTAATTACACATGATTATCATTTCATGGTAAGATTATGTTTTATGTAAAATATTCAGACTTCTACATTTGAAACACACACAGTGTTTAACGGGTAATTAGCAAGTGACTCTTGTGTCAATAGTGAAATAAAGCTGCTTTATATAGACCATATAAAACCAATGTACCCTGTGATTGTTGGTTGCATGTGCATTCACTGGATCAGTACCATTCGCCTCTAAAGGTAATTATTATTTTGATTTATAAATGAAATAGGAAGTTATATCTGAAAATCCTTGTATTCTCAGTACATTCTGGCTTCTGTGCAATGTAAGAGGCAATATTTGTGACATTGAAATACTGCACATATGTCAGTCTCACAATATATATATATATATATATATATATATATATATATATATATATATATATATATATATATATATATATAGCTTCATGGCTCGCATAGTCAAGGTTTAATTATACACTTACCCTTCCTTGTTCTGTCCAATTCTGTCCAATAATGCTTAAATGCTATATATTTCAACATTCTGGCTTATCTTTTTATATATCTAGTTAATAGTGCCTCTTTCCTTCAGCTGATCAAATTCCACATTGTACATGCAGCCCATAACGTGACGTCCTTTGTAACGACCGTCTCAAGCACAAACCTTGTGATGTTAAGTTTTCTCACATTTTGAAAGAACCTCACCCTGAATCAGATCAGACATTTCTCCCTCAGCACGACATGAGATTGTGCCACAGCTTGCCTCTTGTTGCCAGCAAAGACAGATGCAAATATGAAGAGGATGTGTCAATATTGTGTCGCCTCTGTGTGAGCTGTGCTCACACAGTTAAAATTCAAAGTTATCAAGCACATGGAGTTATTTGACAATGGTAATCTGAAAAACATTCGGATATTAAAGTTTGCATACTTCACCAATGTCTCTTGAAGCATATTCATTTATTTGTCTATTATATATTTTTATTGATCTTATTTTGGTCATATGCTCAAAATCGTTTTGAAATGCGGAATGTTTTGGAAATAAATGTGTTGAAACATTTTAATTAAGATATATACTGTTGTAATTAAATTTCTGCTTTTGTTTTTGTTTTCTTTAAGATTACTGCTACGTCTATGTTCTGTATTCTTGAATAGTGAAAAGTCCTCAAAATGGTCCCTTGTAAGCTGAAATACATACTTTGTACTACAAACTAGTACTACAGGAATCACACTGTCAATATACACTTTTCAACCACTGACTTGGAAGTTGGTCAACTTTTTGTATCATTTTTGTTTAACTTATGTTCACCTCTGTCTCATTTCCTCCTTCTGCTTTTGATGTAATACGCAGGGTTTTGCTGGTGCACGATTGCGTCTTGAATTGCGTCATTTGAATGTAGTTTCTGCGCCAGCATCAAGCCCCACCCCCTTCGGCAGGCCCTCACCCTTCCTGTGTGGTCCTATAAAAGCCACCTCCTCCTCTGAGCCTCAGACTTGAACTGATCACTGGAGCAAAAAGTCTGCATCTTCTGCCTGGTCCTCCTCCACATCTCCTGCAGGTAAGGAATAAATTCTTATAGACAGAAACTTTTATTTAAACAAATGTTATGTCAACCATATTATTCACATTTGCAGTTAGAAAAGATTAAAAGTTCACTTGGAAATTGATAACATATCTATTTAACCTAATTACTGCAAACCAAATTTCAGAGCAATTTGATTGGTTGGTTTTGGATTGTTTTTTTCTCACCTTCTCTTAGTATTGATTGTTAGGTTTAAGGTAAATAACCACGATTTTGCTCTGAGTGGGCATGTGCATGAGGGGAGCCACATCATTACCAGTCAATTGAATAATAAATGAGCAACTATGACCAGCTGCTGACTGGAATTATATTTGCATGTATATAATGAGATACAATCACACTGCTTTATCTTTCACACTGCAGCCAAGGGACAAATGTGAGTGAGTTAAAACCACCAAAACAGGGCTGGGAAAAAGATAAAAAACAAATCATATAGCATGCAATTTAATGTGACTTTCTGTCCCAATTTGGAGATCTGTTCAATTTGCTTTTAACAAATGGGAAGATAATTGTGTAATGTAGGCCAATTAAGGAAATTGTTCAACTCAAAATGTAGAATATAGATTTAATTCAAATATGTCATGGCTTTTAGTATAACAATTAAAGTTAAAATAAACAAAGATCAAAGCATTTTCCAATTTACGTGCTTAATCTCAGTACATTTTACATGCAGCATACAGTTTTATAATTTTGTCTAATGTAATGACTGGATGTATTGTTTTGCCTGGTGTATCGCAGCCAGCAACAATTACTGATTATAAAAGCTCTTATGGAACATATTGAAGCTTGAATTAGTCAAACCAAAAGCCTTGAAGCGCCCTGTGCTATTGCTTTTATTTAATTGGATCATTAGTTTTCGATGAGCGGGAATCTTAAACATGGCTTCATTTATTACTGTACAAATAACCACGTTAAACCAGTGGGCAATTTGCAAACCCTGGAGTGATGATATCACTTTAAACTTTCTAATCACAAAGTAGTGAATATATCTGTATTGACACGTAACCAAAAACAAATTGACACTTGCCCAGTGCTGCCAAACCATTTTTGTAGATTTTTTACAAGAATAGAAAGAATTACGTCTTGGACCAGCAAATGAGTCCCTGTGTGGTATGGAGCTGGCTTTCATGTGAAGCTGGTCTAGAGAAACAAACAAACAAACAAACATTGCAGATTTGCAGATAATTGGCAGATTCCCTTTGGGATGTAGCTGTTGCCAGATTGCATTCATCACTGCACAAACACACTATGTGGGGCAAACTGGGTTGCTTTTTAATAACATAGAAAATTATGCTCATTCTGTTAAAAAGCAAACTTATGTAGGTTTGGAAGTGACATTAACATCTTTTTTCACACTGGAACTACATACATTCAAATACTCGATAACGAGTATTTAAATGAAAACTAATCAAACAACAGAGTTTCTAATTATCAGTTCCAAACGGATAGAGCAGGATTGTGCAAAGGCATTCATGGTGTAACCTCGAGGCCAAATTAAGATCAGAATCAATACTGGCCACACAACAATTTGGTGGAATTTGCTTTACACAATAACACAAATGTATAGACGACAAATCTGTAATATAGTGTTGTAAATTACAACTAATTTCTCTTCATTATGTTGGTCAGACATGAATATTGGTTTGAGAGTGTGTGTCCTTCTGGCTGCTCTCTTCAGCAGCACCTTGAGTCTGCCATCACAATCCACGGTAAACCATTCTCAAACATGTAACATATCGATTTCAGAAGGTGCGCTTGTTATTGAATAAACTGTACTCTATCCGCAGTCACAGAATACAGAGATAGAGCCCCAGGTGTCGGAAGCTCTGGCCCCGCCCTCTGAGGACAGCCACACACGTCAGGTCCGCTCCGTGGGCTCAGAGCCGTCCCAGGACGACACAGAGGCACGCAACACACTCAACCAGCTACTGGCCAAGCTGCTCTCCAGGAAAGGTGAGCAACAGAGGGCTATGGTTATACTTTATGTGCATTTAAGATCATTGTCATATTTCATAGTGACGTCTAAAGGTGACACTGAACACAATGATAGATAGAAATGGAAAGATATGCCTGAAATATCCTCATTATGGCACCAGTAATGGTTTTCTGATTGTACTGTATATACCCAAATAAATATTACAGAAGATACACCAGAACACACATACACTTCATACTTATAAATGCATGTGACAGAGCTAATTAGGATTATTAAAAAGTTATGTTTGCTTTTAGGCTAATGATTGTCGTACACTTTAACTAGTCATCAGACTAATATATGTCCCTTCTGGTATCTTTATATATATATATATATATATATATATATATATATATATATATATATATATATATAAAGAATATATAAAGAATATATAAAGAATGAATATATGTATTCATATATGAATAAACATGTTTGTCCCGCCCGTATAAGCTTTTTAAACCCATTTAAATACACCAGGTCAGTAGTGGACACAGTTTCCTATGCTTCTCTCAGTGTGATCCATCGTCACTCATGCCGTGCGGCCGGCCCTCCATCTGTCCCCTGTCCCATCTCCCACGGGCCCCCCTCCTTGCGCCCTCGACCCCTCTGAGCGGCCCCCGTCTGTCATTTTACATTCCCTCGTCTCACCACTGCCACTTGTTCTCATAGGTCATCTTTTTGCATTTCTCTGGCATCACCTGCTGAGCTTATTGATTTCCATTTGTAACTACACAGACAATTCAGTGGGAGTTACAGGAAAAGCCTCAATGGAGACAGTTTGGCATTGGTGGTTATCTAAGTTGGTGGTGTTTTATTAAACATGCACAAGAGCCAGTACAATAAGAATACTAAAACAGATGATGGAGACTTGCTCTTGTTACCAGTCGACGTGACATTCAGGCACTCTGTAGTCTGTGAAGATGTTAAAAGTCCTTTATCATAGAATGGATAGCCAGTCTGCGTCATCTGTTTAAGCATTTTGGCCTCATCTTGGTAGAGCACCTGCAGATCACTGTTTTTGACCCATTGATGCACTCTGTCGATCTAATGAGCAAATGTGTCTGCTGAATTAGACATTGAACCTTGGCCACACAAATCCTCCTGCATCTACTCCTTTCATTCCCAGTATATTCGCCAACCTACCTTGATAAAGAGACTATGAGTTATTCACTTCACAGATCATGTTTTGCTTTATTGATATGTCCTTTATGGCTTATTTCTCAGCGGCAGCCTACCACCCCCGTTCCTCCCTGAGCAGCAGAGCCAGCGGGCCGGCCCCAGGACACAGGATAAAGGACAGAGACTACCTGGGCTGGATGGACTTTGGGAGACGCAGTGCTGAAGAGTATGAATATGCCTCTTAAAAGACCTGTCTCCTCCTACAACCACCATCAATGAAACAGAAATAAGGCCTTTTTTCACTCAACTCACAAGTCCATTCATGTATTCAGGGCCCTTATACATATTGTAAATGGCCTTGTTGACATCTAATAATACTGTTATTATAAGACGAAACAAAACAGCTTCTCATATGTATCATTAAATTGTGATTTATAGCCTTATTTAATGTGTTTTAATTTCAGATGTGTCAAGTGAATGTATCCACTAGTGCTGCACAATATTCAAAAACATGCACTCATATATGAGATTTTTAAAAATTATTAAATCCCTATGTCCTAAATGGAATTCTGTATAAAACATACAACCTGTGCAAATGGGAAAATAACTGTGCATTTAATATTGTGATGATTTGCATATGTATGTTCAATATATTGTGCAGCTCTAGTTTTTGTGAATAAGTCCCCAACTTAGAATAAAAAGGACTGTGTAAAAAGGATGCAATCCCACTCATAGTACGCCAGTGCACTATAAACGACAAACAATTTCGAAAATATTTGTGCCAAGGGAAAAGTTTGACTGTTAACGTCGAGGTGCAGTCACCAGGAACAGTCTCACAATCCAGTATTGCCCAGAGTGGCTGATCCCATGCACTTCTTGTTTATGAGAGGAGCAGAGAACTAGACCAACAATATGTGTGTTTGGTGTAATTGACAAGGGGACACTACTTTTCATCAAAGCCAAGCCGTGCTCATTAGCCCTTCAAAAACGAACATTCAGTTGTATTTGCATTTCAAATAGGACCTTGGACAGTCAAATGTGTTGTTGGAAATCTGCCTTCTCTAAAAGTATTTGTTTAATGACATGCCACTAATCTTTATATTTTAATTTAAATGTGTATGATATATAAAGTATTATTATTTGGTGAATACAGCTACAGTGATGTCTTTAACTAATCGACAATTATTAATCAATTCATGAATTAAACTGGACTGCCTCACTGCTGATGTGTTGCTCTTGTTACAGTTTTTTGGGGAATGTTTTAATTTCGCCGAAAGACAATAAAGATAGACAATTAGTAGAATATTGTAAGGGGTGCACTGGGAAATTACTGTTGTTGTTGTTGTTGTTGTGGTGATTTAGTTTTCCACAAATTTTAACTCAACCAGAAAACAAAGGATGAAATTAAATTAAACCATGTTCACTCTGCTGCAAAGATAAACCAATCTACTCCAACGAAGCCTAATGACGCGTCTGTAACTGTTACTTTACTGCCTCCCAAAGGTTGAGAATTGTAAGTGCAATATCAACAAACCGGCAACACATTTACAGTTTAAGAATACGGGTTTATTTTACACTGGTTCGCATATTTTACAGCCTCTTGCGTTTTTGTTTATAATTTTCGGATGAAATTACATTGGATCAAATAGTATGAGTACATATGAAAAAGTATAGAACAGGTAGAACGAAAAAAAAAAATAATAATTTTACCTCAGAGTAAAAGGTTCAAACCATCCCCAACATTAGGACCATGTAGTGATGCAAAATGGCACCAGTTCTCCTTAAAAAAAATCACATTTTTATTACATTTATAGTTATATTTAATATTGTACCTTTTTTATCAGTTTTAAAATAACATTTTGCATAAACAATAACAAACATCAGTTTTAGGGATTAATGAACAACATTTAAAAAGTGCAAAAGAAAAAGGCAACAGTGTAAGTTGCTGTGTACCGTCAAAGTTTGTGTAACGCTATGATTGACAATTGTTAGCACATACTATATGTGCTTAATAGACACGGATATGTTTCAAATATACACATAAAATAAGACACAATTTTCTTCAAGCATGGATTACATCTGTGTACAAAGGCATTTAGTCTGAATTATGTCCATGGTTAAAGTTGGATGACAATGAAGGTTTGGCACCAATTGTGAGGCTACACTTTTGCACGAATTCACACAGGACTAGTGCCAAGTTGTACACTAGTGACTGGCCAAAACGTATTTACTTTGGCAACCGAGTCCTCCACACTTTTGAGACATCCAAGAAACGAGTGATTTTTGGCTCATTGCAAATTTCAGTCTTTTGTTGTTTTGTAGATGATTTGAGTGAAAAGTGATGAGGCAGATATTTACTCTTACAAGCAGAAGCACTGCCCAGTCACCCAATTAAGCAACATATCACTTTTCTTCACAAAACTCTGACATTACTGAACCAGTAACTTGAATACTAACACAATTTTAGCTACCTCCAACTCACAGTCACATACTAATTATATACTTTTCTCTTAGATTTCACACATCAAGTAATAAAATAATTCATATTTCCTGCACATTACTTCTAAAATGTGTTTTGCAAATTGCACAAAACACTGAAATCTGTCAACATTATTGCCCTAAATGCTACAAAAACACAGTCTTTGGTCACTAAAATAAAGTTAACCTCATCATTCAAGTACCAGAGATAAAAGTAACCCATTGGCAGCACTATATAGATCTGTACAAAAATTACATTAGTGTCCTTTGTGAGACACTAATATCCTATTCATTGGAGTTAATGTCATGCCTATGAACAAAGTATATCTTAGTGGCGTTCCAGTTTTTTTCCAAACACTGTATTATAACTTATTTTGTGTCAGTGAAAATGCCCCATGGCCTCAGCAGCTTTTACTCTCACGACAGGGTCTGGATCTTGAAGCAGCATCACAAGACCTTTTGAAAGCAACACACACTCATTAAATTACAATCAGGTTGATGTCAAAAAGGGAGTGATGTAGTACCTTTAGTGATCGTGCCCATGTTAAGGTGGGAGAGATGCTCCTCTTGAAGGTTTCCAAGCAGAAATCCTGTTTGACATTTAATAGGTTTATTTAAAGACGGATATTGCAGTTAAATACTGTAAGAGGTAAAGCTGTCATCATACCTATAAACATGGCGGCTCCAGCTCTGACTTCAGGCCAGTTACTTTTGAAGAACTGGATCACGGAGATGTGATAGAAGTTTAACATGCTTGGGAAGTCCTGGATCTATAAACAAATGTCTAGTTATCAAACCTCGAAGGTGGATTATGGATTTACAATACGCTTGATTGAGGAACCAAAACTAATCCCTGATGATTCAATTTTATTACGATAAATTAAATTAAGAATCGCCACAACAAATTGTCCATCTCCTAATGTGCAGTCAGAGTATATTGGCCTAGCTGAAAACAGTCTCCATTTGTTTGTGCAATTCAAGTCACGGCACAGTTGCCTCTAAAAGTATCTCTTCTAATTAGGCCTTAGACTTTTTTGTAGTATATTGAAGTAAACCATGTTTCATGGTGGTGTTCACCACAATATTATCGCAATTTTTATCATGACAAGCAAACTTGTAAATAATGCTAAAATGTCAATAGGAATACATTTGTTTCATTCATTACATGTAATTAAAACAATAGGTTTGAGAATCAGCTGAGAATCATTATTCATGATAACATGGACTCACCAGGTATTTAGTGAGGTCATTGATGAACTCTCCGTAGTGCAGGTTCTTGTCTTCGTGAAGGTGGTTTTGAAACATGGACGTGATCTGCTCCGAGCCCACCACAGGAGCACAAATACGCATTGCATATTTACAGGCCTAAGAAAAGACCATTTTGTAAACATTGCTATGACGTAAGATTGGATTACTTTTTTTCTTAAATTGTTTTTCTTACCTTAACGACCTCGGGGTTTGGGTCAACAAGGTGCAACAGGAGGCTCACCAGGACGTTATGTATCTGGTCTTTGAAGACGGGCTCTCCAGATCCAAACTTGGACAGGTTTCCCATCAGATGTATGGAAGCACAGCGAATCTCATCATTCTCCTGGATAAAGGTAATATAGAGTCACAATTTAAACAGTCGATGAAATATGATTCTCATTAGGTTTGACAAGATCTTACACTCTCCAAGAATGGCTTAATCTTCATGAAGATATAGACGACAAGTAAATGGACATTTTTCTTATCAAGGTAAAGGAGAACTTTTGACAGACCGGACATGGCCTCAAGAGTGATCAATTTACCTGAAGGAAAAAGATGATTAGCGAATATTAAAATGTTGATGCATGGACAGGGACTTCTGTTTAGGAAGTGGAGACATAAAGAAAAGCTTTATATAATCATTTACCCGGATCATCCTTTTCCTCCATGCCTGAGCTCATAGCAGCCAGCAGCTCCTTTGCATATTTATTCACCTGGAAGGTTGATACTTATGTCAATGTCAATGTCAATGTCAAGTTTATTTATAGAGCACATTTAACACAGCAATCGCTGACCAAAGTGCTTTACACACACAGCGGTTAAAAACATACAGTAAAATGCAAACATACATTAAAATACAATCTTATTACATTTAGTGTTCATTAACGGTTGAATGCCTCAGCAAAGAAGTGCGTCTTGAGAGCTGATTTGAATGATTCCAGAGAAGGAGCCGTATTTAATTTGGGGGAGACTGTTCCACAATTTAGGGCGGCTACATAAAGGCCCTGTCCCCTCGCGTCTTCATTCGGGATCTTGGAACATTTAACAATAATTGGTTTTCCGATCTCATAGTTCTCGGTGGAGCGTAAACTGACAGAAGCTCGGTTAAATAATCCGGGGCACGGCCGTTCAGGCATTTGAAGACAATAGTCAGAATCTTAAAATCAATTCTAAACTTCATGGGCAACCAGTGGAGCGAAGCGAGCACTGGGGTGATATGATCACGCCTCTTTGTTCTTGTCAACAGCCGGGCTGCTGCATTTTGAACCTGCTGGAGGCGATGAATGGATGATTGATTCAGTCCGTAGTATAAGGAATTGCAATAATCTAAACGCGAGGAAATCAGTGAATGTATTATTTTTTCGAGTTGGTTTTGAGGTAAGTACGGTTTGACTTTGCTCAACAACCTAAGCTGAAAGAAGCTTGCCTTCACCACCGCACTAATCTGCTTGTTGAAATTAAAATTCTCATCAAAGAAGACACCAAGGCTTTTCACTACTGGGGAACAATGAGGTGTGAATTCATTTGGCGTTGAGTTATTTCCAAATATTATGAATTCAGTTTTTTTGTCATTCAAATTCAAAAAGTTCAGGGACATCCACTTTTTGACTTCATCCAGGCATTCCCGTAGCGTTTCTGGTGATTTCATATTAAGAGGTAGGTAAATTTGCACGTCATCGGCAAAGCAGTGAAAAGACACATTGTATTTTTTAAAAATCGATCCCAGGGGTATCATGTATAATGAAAACAATAAAGGGCCAAGAATCGAACCCTGAGGCACTCCGCTAGTCAGTGGAGCCTCTTTTGAGCTGAAGGGAGGTAAATTTACAGTAAAATGTCTGTCTGACATATATGATTCGAACCATTTGAGTACTGTACCCTTGATGCCCGCACATGTCTCAAGGCGAGATAATAAGATTTTATGATCAACGGTATCGAATGCTGCCGTTAGATCCAGGAGCACCAGCATGGAAGGGTTGCCTGAATCCGAAATTAAAAGAAGATCATTAAGGATCCTTAAAAGGGCAGTTTCCGTACTATGCATCGATCTGAATCCAGATTGAAATTTTTCAAAGATGTCATTCGATGTAAAATGCAACTGTAGTTGGGCATAAACTACTTTTTCCAAAATTTTTGATAAAAACGGAAGCTTGGACACAGGTCTATAATTTGATAAAACAGCTGGGTCCAAGTTTGTTTTCTTTAGGAGGGGTTGTATTGTTGCCTGTTTGAGTGCCCTTGGCACAACCCCCATTGAAAGCGACATATTTATCAATAACACAATAAAAGGACCAATGGAATCAAAATTGTCTTTAAAAATCCTGGCCGGAAGGCTGTCTAAGGGGCAGTTGGAGATTCTTGTATTCCGTACAGTGGTAGTAAGCTCCGCCAGTGATACAGAATCAAATGAAGCAAGATTTTTGGTACATACAGGAATAACACTAGGATCTATGGCATCACAATAGGCCTGATCCCGAATACGTGAAACTTTGTCAATGAAAAATGAACAAAATTTGTCACACAATGCACTACAATGAAGAATACCAGTATGTTCTGGTGGATTAACGATCTTGTTTAGCACATTAAAAAGGACCTGAGGCTTCTGGTAATTTGCCTCAACTAAATTAGACATGTACTGTGTTTTTGCTGTTTTAACAGCCGTCTGATATTTCAACAGACAGGTCCTGAAGATTTCCAGAGACACGTTAAGTTTGTCTTTAATCCATTTTCTTTCAGCACGACGACATTCACGTCTAATTGAACGAGTTGTCTCATTGAGCCATGGCTCTCCGGGTTTAGTGCATCTGCGTGTAATCGGTGCTACAGAGTCAAGAATGTTAGTACATGTAGAGTCAAATAGACTGACCAACTCATCAACATCCACATGCAAAGGAGGCGACGTGATTAAAGGCGTTGCACTGAAAGCACTAGAAAAAAGAGGACCAGTGGATGCAGTAATAGCGCGTTGTTGATAGCCAGTAGCATCTGGTATATTTTTATGGAGAGGCACAGCCAAAGAAAATATTATGGCCTTATGGTCTGAAAGGCCGATGTCGACAATATCTCCAATATTCACAGTGATTCCATGAGAGAGGACAAGGTCCAGAGTATGTCCCTTATTGTGAGTCGGCTCTTTTACTGACTGTGTAAGGCTAAAAGATTCCAAAATATTTAAAAACTCCTTCACCAATGGCTTAGTGGGGCAACAAATATGAATATTTAGGTCGCCCACTATAATAAAACGATCCCATTTCAGGGCAATATCCGACACAAACTGTGAAAAGTCATTGATAAAATCCTTATTGAATTTAGGAGGGCGATAAATGAGTGCACACAGTACGGCCACATTTAGTCTAAGTTCAAGGAGTTGCAGCTCAAAGCTTTCAAAGTGATCGTGTGGAATCCTGCGACAAGATATAGACGAGCTAAAAACAGTGGCTAAACCACCACCTTTCCCGGTGGTGCGAGGAGAGTTAAAGAAAGAACAGTCCGGAGGGAGTAGTTCAGAGAAGGCAGCACACTCACCAACCGGCAGCCACGTCTCCGTCAGAAGCAGGCAGTCCAGCTTTTGATTAAAAAAAAAGTCATTCAGCAGAAAAGTTTTATTTGAGATCGATCTGACATTAAAAAGAGCCAACTGGAGGGAGACGTCTTCTCTGCCCCGGGGAGTCGGGGCTCGAGGGAGAGAGCGGAGATTCTCGAGGACCACGCCGCGTTCGGCTAGCTTCCGAGGTGGACAGACGTAGGGTCCCTCCACCGCCATCGGCCCCCATGGGCGTCCCTCCAGGATGCTACTGCACGGCGGAATCGAGCGAAGACATCGCCGCACACAACCCGGAAAATCCACATAGGGAAAGATCCGCGAGGACGTCCGGTGACTCCTAGAGATGGAGCGCAGGTAAAGTCTCATTTTTACAATCGCACCACTGCGTTTTCCTCGTTTCCTGTGAGATTTTTTCCTCTGGAGATGGACGTACGGGGGACGCTGCAAAAACGCCGGTATGTCCGAGAGGAAAGGAGGAGGAGGGTTGGACTGTCCTCCAAGTTTTAACGCTAGTTCATGTTGCTCACGAATAGCAAAAAGGGATCGGCGATCGTAAATCAGTAATGCTGAGACATTTCCGTAGTTCGTATTCGTGATCCAAATGTATAAAAGTGCAAACAAGGCTAGGAGATGTTGCGCCGTGCACACCGCTGGCGCCATCTTCCTCAATCAAAGGAAATTTACTAAACTCAATGTAGTATAACATGTAGTTATACATGTCATGCATATTAATAAACTGTCCTCTTTAATTAATTAGATAACAAAGGAAAAGTTACTGTGTGAGTATAAAATGTGCATAATACAGCGTTTCCCGCAGGTTTATACAGAGACTATGATACAAGTGATCCATATTTGAATCATGTTATTTAATACATACATACAAATAAAAGTCACTTGCTGCGTCTAATGGTCAAAAAAGCACTGATTACAGATTAAAACGTCTAACTGTACAACAATGCCACACGCATAAAACATCATTTTTGGTACCAACTTTTGTTAATGTTGTTTTTAGACTATGGGGCAAAAAATAGAATAAGGGGGACCACTGTAGTCTAATATTTACAAACATATAATTGATACTTCCTTTGAATTGAATCACTGAGAACATTTACATTTACATTAATATCATAATGATGAGCTGTTTTTGCTACTTTATATTTACATTTGTATTACCATTATTTTATGTGAACTACTGTGTCCAATTAATTACCCTTTTGGATCAATAAAGATTGTCTAAGCCTCAGTTTAAATCTAAATTAAACTTACCTTTTCCGGTGAGCCCACAGCTATATTGCCTAAACCCCTCACAGCCAACATTCGGACCGTGCTGCAGTGGTCCGATATTCTCTCCATCATGTTGTTCATCAACACATCGATCAGCATCAGCTCTGTCACCACGTGATGGTTCAAGAGCTGCAGGAGATAACAAGTATGTTCAGTGAAAACCTGGCACAACGAGAGCAATACAAATTTACCACAAGTGTTACCTCGGAAAAGAAAGCGGTGACAGTAATCCTCTGGCATTCATAGATGTTATTGAGAGACGGACACAAGCACTCAACAATTGCAGGTAACCGTGGACCAGCGTGCTTAGCAACAGCTCTATTCAAAACAAACCCATGTTATTCATCTTTTAACACACTATTCATTTATGATGACAGCTGCATATCTAACAAGTAGAGACAAACCTGGCCAGTAGTGTAATTCCACTTATGTGTGAATTGGGCTCTCTCATTGCATCCCACGCATTATCTTCATCTAATCTTTTCATCACTTCATCCATCTGAGCTCGAGCTAACAAGATCCTCAGAGCATCAGCTGCGACTCTGTACGCAAATAACATTTAAATGTCAGCCAAATAAAAAAACTTACAGCAGACAAATGTGATAAGACCTAACACATTTAAAGTATTGAGGAAAACAACAACTGTTCTTTTTAGACACATACCTACACAACTATTATTTTATTGTAATTATTTGAATAACTTTGCTACATTAGTTACTGACCCTGCTACATGGACAGATCCAGCCTGTTTTGAGTTGTCTTTTGGGGCGGCAACACCAACACTTGCCCCAATTCTGATGATGAGACACGAGAAAAGCTGAGGGAACAAGCTCAGAGCAGGCTCTTGACTTTGTCCATTTAATAGTAAGTCTTTAAGTCCACATGTCATCTGGGAAAAGACCATATAAAATCTTAAACTTCTATGTTTATTTACATTCACTTGCTTTTGTTCTCATGGCTTACAGCAAGAGGTTGGTTTGTGGCCATCTTAGTAGTTCCTCCTCTGATCATTCCCTCTTTGCGGTCGACATATGGCGCCAAAATTAGCAGTTTTTCCATCACCATTTCCATTATCTGTTTGGCAACGACAGCATCTGACCCCAAAGCCATCCACATCTCACTGGTCCAACTTGAAATAAGATAAAATAAACTAGTCAAATATTACTCAATATTACTCAGCTTGTGTTATGGTTTATACCTGTCGAATGGGAGTGGCTGGTTTATTAGTGTGTTGACTACAGTTTGTAAATGCTGAGAAGCCAAGATCAGTACGGTCTGTCCCACTGCGACTCTTACCTTCAAATGAAACAGAACATGAATGTATGTAACAAGGCAATTCGATAACTTGAAGGAACATTTGGTACTGGATGATAAAAATGTATTTAGGGCATTATCGCAAATTTAAAGAATAAATATTATGCATTGTTTGTATCATTATGTTTTAGAACTTAAAATAATGTTTCTACTAAAAGGCGCATTTGACTTTCTATCAGTCTGGCATCCCTTCATCAGAAATTGTGTTGTGTTGTGAACTCCATCTACTGGCAGCAAAAGGAATTACAAAGGGTAGATGAACAAACCAATCTAATGCGCGATCAATCAAATGTAAGCACACTGCTGTAATGAACACAAACTGATGGCAAATGCTCAGAACGACAACTGGCAACGATTCATGGACTAAAAACAAGCACAGAAGATCTCTGAGATCAATGTAGAATGTCACAAATCTGTGAAATCTAAAACCATTAGCCGTGGGTTAGGGTCAGCAGAAAAGTAATTAGTAAACAGGATTGATCAAACTAGCGTAAGTTAATTAAGCTAAATACAACTCCATGTATGCGTTTTGATAATGGAACAACATGGTTAAAAACTCAAAAAAGTAAATTTAGCATAATTGAAGATAAGTTTGTTATCTCGGAAGCAGGACCACACCACACCCGGGCACGCCCCTCCCGGCAGCCAGCTTATTTAAGCCTCCGGGCTACTCTCCTAGTCGTTCAACGTCTTCTATCGCTACATTTTTGCATTCATCCTGAGGTTGTGGTCCTTGCTAGTGAATATGTTATTAATATTATGCTTAGGTATTTGTGCATAACAAGGAGTTACCTGGTCCTCCGTGATGTTTTGTAAACGCACATGCAGCACCTCCAGCATCTCTGGGACCTAACATGGACAGGATTATAAGGATGAAAAGATAAAAATTCTACTTTTCCACGCCGTTTGTTCAGTTCTTACCAGTTCTTGCAGTCCGCCCCCTCGGCTCTTGAGGAGAGTATTGAGGACGACAGAAGAGGCTCTGCAGCAGTTTGCCTGGCTGTCCACGAGTCCCTCGAACAACATGAAAATCAGTGTGGTCAACTGCGGCTGTGGCAATCTTTTGCTCATCACCTACAACGAGAAGCAGTTAGATACGTTATATACACTAATAATTAAATGAATAATATGTGACTTTTCTGCTTGTCACTACGAATATGTTATTACTGTACCAAGAATGTTCCATAGTATGGCATTAAACTTATCTTGGATTTATTTAATTGCAGGTGTTTTTATTGCCTTGAAAAAATGCCTCTCCACAGATATGAATTGTAACTTTGCTTGAAGGCGTTTTTTTGTTTGGCGAAATTTAGTGCCAAACTGTGGAACATTTATGGGAAAGCATGAGGCAGACATTCCACCAAAAAAGTTACATAGTGCACCTTTATATTATTACAAGGGACAATAAAGGGTGGCAGTGTACCTTGGTGACGTCTGAACAAGTTTTATACAGGATTGCATGGTCTGGGTTTTGTAGAATCTCTTTTAGTTGGAGCAAACTGTCCACACCTTCATCCTTATAATCGAGGGCAAATCCTGCAAAATGAAGAAAGATGTAGTCAAGTTTTCTCAAAGGTCTCATCATATAAGCTTTCACGTAAAAACAACAACATTGTCCAATCTGAACTTGTTTTATCATTTTATTTAATCAACTTGCATCAATAGATTTCTCTGGGACATTGTAACTTCAAAAGCCATTTTCTCAAAACGCATTTTTCTCCCATAGGGACAGTCCACACCAAACTGTACAGTCTTGGACTTAACAAGATTTTGATGGATCATATGAAAGGATTTGTTGATATCGACAAAGTGAATTATTTTGTATTTAATGTGTCAACAAAATGAAGCAAGAAAGTACTATAACCTGGCTCTAGCCATTTTTCAGTTTTATATGTCCCGATTATGTGCAGTTTTGGCCATTTTTAAACAATTAAAAATTGATGTCTCTTTAGAAGTTTGCCTATTCAGTTGTAGTGTCTCACCTTAATATTCGTATTTAAATGTTTTATTAGTTATGTGTTTCAATAGTATCGTGTAATGAAAACTTTAGTTTGACCATACCTTCATATCGTAGTTGAATGTAAAGCAGAGTGTACAGACAGTCAACAGCAGCGGTTCGCACATTGAGAACAGGGTCAGAGCAACGCGGAGATAATCGACCCAGAAGAGCTCCCAGATTGTGGAAAGTTACCATATTCTAAAAACATTAAAAAGTATTTGATTACTTTTGTTAGCACAATTCCTGTATGTCTTGACAGTGTCATAGGTTTACCTTGACTGTGAGGATATCTAGATAGTATGCTAGTATGTTAGCCGTAACGGAAACCGCTCTCTCCCGTTCGTGATCCTGACTTGAACTTACCCAGGATTCAATATGCTGAAAAATACAATATTTAGATTCAATTAAAAACAAATTATTATTAAAACTTGGCAAATCTAATTATGTGAAATGACAGTTAGAAAAATGACACAAGGAACAGAGGATTTTCAAGTCAGAAAAAACTTAAATTGGCTTAATGTTATGTTGACCCCTGGCTTCACCTTAAAAACACTCTGAAGGCCGTCCGGAGTGGGATCCCTGCACAGGACACTCTTGAGCAGATCTTGAAGTGCAGATAACGTTTCTTTGTAAAGCATCTGCAAAGATTTCATAAGATAATTTACCAAATTTTACCAAAAAGAACAAAAAATAACATTTTTGAAGAGGATATTGTACCTGTCTTTGTTTAGGATCAAGCATTTCCTCCTCTTTAACTTTCTCTGGTGTGTGCCTCTCAGGTGGCAATGAAAACACCCCATTCACACAAATCTTCAGCAAATCAAACGTCTCATTCTCGCTCAGAGCAGGATCAAGAGCGCTGGATCAGCAGTTAAAGATAGTTTAGAGTTAATTTTTGTATTAACTAATGTTTCAGCATCACAGTGGATTATACAGTGCCCAAACTGAACAGTCTGACATGAAGGATACTTTAGGTTGGCACAAGTTGTCATCACTAGATGGCGCACTGGAGTTCTCAAAGAATCAGTTGCCTCGGCCTTTATGAAATCCTTTCAAGAATATGGGTAGATGTACAAAACATTACAATTTAAATAGGCATTCCGTCTTATGTATATGTATATATATTTACTATAACTGACCAACATAGTTGTGATGAGTTCTTGTTTGCGAGTGAAAACATAGCCCTGTTTCTTCACACACTCACTGATGGCTTTGGCAATAAAACCCACACTCTGGATCAAACTCAACTTCATGGTCATGTCCTGAAGAAAAAGAAAAAAAAAGACAAAATTAGAGAAACAAATTCAGGTCAAGTCCAATAAGTAAAGTTGCACATGACAAAGCACAGAATAATTTGATTTAGAGGCTAAGCAAAAGCAAAGATCTACTTGAACCAAACTCAAAGATCAAGTAATATTGTTGATCAAATAGGCTGTAATACTATTGACAAGTCGGGTGTAATTAGTAGAGATGGGTTTCAGCGGCAAACCACCAGCTAAAACTACAAGCTGCAGTCTAGAAAAAAAGAGGATAATTTCTCACCTTGAACCACATCACTGATTTAAATGTTAATTACAAAGCTATGCAGAAGAGACACCTGAGAGGAAAGGAAGACAGCAAAAGTTCTGTTCAACCAAATCACAGGAAGCCTGAAACTAAAAATATAAGCATTTCAAATTAGATTAGAGGGTAAAATTTTAAAATGACAGTGGTTTTACAGTTTTCTTTTTAGGTGCAGAAGAGCAGAGTCTGCATTGGACTGAATAATCTAGCAGTACTTACTGGCAATACCATTACTTGTTCAAGGGGATTTTTGCTCAGTACCCCAACAAATGCTAAATTGTCCTTTGAGCTGCTCTTCAACAACATAAAGAAATATTGCAACCAACACCAAACACTAGCTTGTATTAAGTGTGGATTTTTTCCTTTAAAGCTACAAAGCAGAAGTATATGTTTTACAATTAACAAATGTTTCTGTATAACTACATAATACAAATACTTGCTCCAACTATCAGATGGGACGACACACTAGTAATAATAGGTTTACATTATAAATTGTATTGTGCAATGTTTTAAACTCAATATTTAAGTATAACCTGAA
Organism: Rhinogobius similis; assembly: GCA_019453435.1. Lineage (NCBI taxonomy): Eukaryota > Metazoa > Chordata > Actinopteri > Gobiiformes > Gobiidae > Rhinogobius > Rhinogobius similis. The sequence continues at coordinate 21,522,912 of CM033626.1, read as the reverse complement.
AAAGGGGCCAAATAACATAAGACTGCTGTTAATTTTGTTATTTTTTATTAATTTTCTTTGTATGTGTTACTTTATGACACTGATGATTTGGTCTTTTATATTTTGTGAATGAAATTAATACACAAATTACACATAAATAATAAAAAAGTAACATTATACTCAAGGACTTAACTGTATTGTTAGTAAGAAACCTAATAAACTACACTTTTATGTCACTGTGATACTTTACAGTGTAGCTTTAAAGGGTAAAAGGCCAGTGGCACAGCAAGTCTGGTTTGGCCTTTTCATACTGCATAACAATACAAGAAACCAATGCAAGATACAGATAAAAGACAGAAAAAGGCAGGAGCAAAGTTACTTAAAACTAGAAAAAACCCATGTAGTTCGATGACGATACCTTAGTCTCTACTTTAATCCCCAGAACCTGTGTGGAGTAGAGGTGACAAAGGTCATCAGACTGAACTGCTACACCTACCTTCATGCGTCTGCAATACCCTCTACGAAACCTCTATGAAAATATCAATTGCATTACCTTACATGGCATTCCATACTTCACCTTTTCATCATTACCTTAGTGTTGAAGTGTTTATTGATGTTTCGGAGGATGTCCTGGTCGATGCGGTTCAGAATCTTGTCTGGCGGCGCATGCAGAGCCACTTGACCGTAGCACAGAATTAAAGTACTCTTCACCTTCTCCACCTCAACTTCATTACGCTCCTGAAGACAGAGTTAAACATACCACCATATGTTATGGATCTCACAGTATTTACTGTTAAACCTATTGTGGGAAGAAACATCACAATTTAGGGATTATTTGCAGTTCTAGGCCAAAGTGAAATCCTTTCATTCACATCATGTAATAAATGACCATTCAAACTTTCTGAATGATATTTAAAAATAATGAAATAAAAAGCCATTTACGTTAAGCTTTAGTTTTTCATAGTATAGACCGAGTATAAATAAGAGATTGATCAAATAACTTGATTGAACTTTTTTTTTTTTATAATTGTACTGTGATTTTAAGGCATCTTTTTATGAGTTTGTAAAGCGCTTTGAATTGCTTTTGTATAAATGATGCTATAGAAATAAAATTGCTTTGCCCTGCCTAAAATTCTCACAGTTATTGTTATTTTTATTAGTTCCAATAATAATATTGATACCTCAATAATCCCAGTTATCAACTGATTACAGTGTGTATAGTAGTATAAAGTATAAATTTGCATTAAGAGTCAGATCATTTTAGTAGGTTATGGTTGGTTATTTTTGCTTCTACCATTTTCTCTTTTACAGTAAATTTTAATTTGTGTTTTTATGTTGTTGTTTTTTTCAGTTTGCATTGTAATTCAATGCATCTATTTCTGTTTTGTAAAGCATTTTGAATTACTTTGTGTTTGACTAGTGCTTTACAAATCAAATTACCTCGCCTAAAATTCTCACAGTCACGGTTACTGATTAACTTAATCTGGATATGTATCATTGTAGTATAAATTTGAGTGAATGAGTGAGATTACTTTTAGCAGGTTGAAGATGCTTGGTGACTTCTTAAAAGCTTCTGATTTGCCAAACTCCTCCAGTTTTGCCAGTGTGCCCTCCAGATGGCTGTTTGCGCACAGACCGACGCCCATCGCGACTCCCTACAATGCAGTAAAACCAAGGATTAGAGAATTACACTAAAATGACCATCATTGTTGGTTAAGATGGTCATTACTTCTCTCTCAATGGCGTCGTTGTGCTGTGCTGATAAGAGAATTTCATGCAGCTGCTTTTTAACTTGCTCTTTGTTGAAATTGTGCTGAAGAATCACTCCTATACACCGATAAAGGAAGCTCTGCAGACAAAAAAGTGCACAAGATATTTAACCATTGCACCCTCATGCACTCAGACATAACAGTACACATAAATATGGTAGAATATTTTCTTGCTTTACCTTCTCCTCTAAGGCGTTGTTATAAGTGGAAAGATACCGAGTTGCTTCAGATGCTAAATGAAAAACCCACGTGTTGTCTTCAATAGTAGCCAGTGTTGTGGATAAGAACTGAAATACAAATCAAGATTATTAGACATGTAAGTGATCATACCTATCTTACCCTTAAATTGTAACAAAAGAATTTGATAAGGTAATGATTTAGCCCAGTCAAAGAAAGCCTTTTTAAAAGTTTAATACATGAATAGTGCCTTGGTTTGAGTTTTTTTCAGTAAATATTAGCTCTAATAAATATAAATAGTAAATATTAGTTGAGAAACCATTTGGAGAAACAATCAAACAATCTTGAAATGATTTTAATATAGATGATTTCAGACTCTCAAGACATCCATTTAATTTGAATCAGAAGAACAATGTTAAAAAGTACTTGATATTTGTTATGATTATGTTGCATTCCATAGTTGACACATTACACTTACCTTTAGTAACTTATCTTCCCAGTTTTTCTTATCAAAACTTTCAACTGTAGACTCTGAAAATAAGTAAACCATTAGTTTAAAAAAAAACATTGACTAATTCCATGACTTTGAAGCAAAATATCTTATGCATACCCTCTAAAAAGGACAGTAATGGTGGTATCTCATTGTTCCATTGTGTCTCTAACTTTGGATGAATGTTGGTGCTGAGAACTTGAAGCAGAGCGAGGGATGGAGCGCCATGGTCTCTGCTATTAAAAGGAAAGGCTGCATTCACCTGTAAAAGAAATTAAGGTTATTAAAATAGTGTCAAAACAAAATGTGAATATAAATCATGTTGAGTTGAGTTACCAGCAGCCTTATGAATAGTGTTTGAGGGGTAGGAAGATTGACTGTAAAACAAAAAGCCAGGCATGATCTTTCTTTTTAACGTTTTAAAAGTACAACAAAGCACAATACAGGAGAACCTTTTCCATATTAACCTTCTTGTGTGAAGTCTATGTTGAAACTGCTCTCTTGATTAATTTTCTTCTTATTTCCGAGGACGACTAAACTTTTACACAGAGGAGTGGTGGCGCTGCTGTACTGTGGTGGAGTCAGGAAATACAAAAGCTTTGGCCAAAGAACCTGCAGAGACAATTACGAAGGAATAAAATCACTGATAAAATGACTGAAAGATGCTGATAATTGTCGGAGGAATATAAATTATATCTACACACATCTGCTAGTTGTCCAACAGTTGTGGTGAGCAGATGGAGAGTGTTGTCACACATTGATCTAAGGGCCTCATTTGTCACCTCCTCTGGATCTGTGCTTCTTTGTCCACGCTGAACATAAAGTTGACACTTTTTGCTTACATTTTATTACACAGTATCAAAACTCTTAATAAAAGCAGTTTATGCCTATGAATGAAAAAGTGAATCAATAGTTTGAGGATTATAAAATACATAAACTATTTACATGGTACGTGTCAGGAAGCGCACAGTTTTGAACAATGAACCGAACCAGTAACTCTCCTCCTTCCAGTTCGAGATAACCGTGATGGGCCATAGCACTTATCACCTGCACCACTCGTTTCTTCACCTACAAGAATCAGTTATAAAAAACTATATTAAAATGAAACTAAACTGACCGACATTGCTGTTCCTGTTTCAGAATTGTAGAAAGTTATGAACTGAATGGGTTACCTTATTGCTGTGATCAGCCATTGGTTGTCTGATGCTGGCTAAAATCAGGAGCTTTTTGGTCTCCATTGTTGAAGCTGGAAGGATATGAAGATAAATATACTGATAGGTTTTGTGCAGAAATAGGGGTTTATAATGTTTAATTATTTCCTCACTAGTAGAGTTGATCAGGTGGCGCAGCACAGCCAAAGAGCCCAGTCTACTTCTTTCATTGGTGTTTTCCAACCTCTGAAGTACGAACAAAATCAACCGGTCTGGAAATGTGTTTGCTGTCAAAGTAAAAGGGAGTTTTTAAGTGAGCTATACCAAAGAAAGTAACAGAAAAAACACGCTAAAACTGGAGTGAAGAAGGAACTGTCCCAGTTAATATAATTATCTTGTAAGGACACTGAGTCTTTCTCACTAACACATGATCTCATTACTGCTCTTGTGACTCTGCAGAGCAGGGGTCACCAACCTTGATAGGAGTTATTTTTTGAATTTGAAAACTCAATCTTATTCCACATTTTATAAACCAGTGAGTTATAAGAACAAAACAGCAGTTTAAATATTCGGAAATCAGATCAGATAACTTTGTATTAACTCCAGCACGCACTTAGTGAAACAAGTTAACCATTGTAATTGTAAAATTATATGCAAAAGGTGCAAAGCAAATACAAGAAATATATACATATACATATATATATATATATACATATACATATACATATACATATACATATACATATATATATACATACATACACATATAAAAATATATATATAAAGAATCTTTATCTAGTCTTCTTATGTTCAATTAGTTTTTGTTATTTGTTTTTTGTTATTATTTTCGTCAATATCAGACAATAGGGTATGTATTCTCTATTGTAACACAGTCTGTCTGAGTCCTGGTTTAAAACATGGTTTGGATTGAATTTTGTCTTGGGTGAGTCCTGATGAAAAACGTAGTCCTGACTAGTTAGACTTGGTCCTGCGCAGACAGCTCCCCGCCGCACTGCTCCCTAACACCCCATCATGACACTTACAAAGGTAGTGAGCATTATTTGTCTCCTTTTTACTTGATATTGCTGTCACAATCTAAACGGAGCATCCTTTGCTGCTGCCACTCTTAATGATAAGTAATTTTCTGTTTAGGGGCTTGTTACTGCGTGGAAACTGACTATTTAGAAAAAATAAAAACTGACATGGATCTGATTATCTCATCTGTTGCCATCTCTACATACCCAGCCTTTGGCCTAGCCTAGTTTATGGCGAAGCACAATGCCTTGGATAAACTTTTCGTATTTAGAACAGGTCCACGCAGGTGCCTGGGGCCCAAAAGGCACCCAGGTGCTAGCACAAGGTTGGCGATCCCTGTAGAACTGAAACACGTAGAAAACACAAGCTTGTCCTTGTGAAGATCACTATACCGAGCAAACTGAAGCAGCGGAGGACCTCGTTGTGGTTCTTTACGGTTGGGGGGTTACTGTAATCCACTGGGACAGACACCTGAGTACAAGAAAATAATGTTCATGATATGACATCTTAATTAAAATGTTATGGGCTCAATGTCTCTGCAAAATAGGTGCAGCATTATGTTAATGACAATTTGACATAGAGCACCAATAGTGTTTAGTGAAAGGTTTGAAATTAAACTGTATTTCCTGTCCCCACGTGACAGCAGCTGTATCACATCCCTTTCTTTTAAGTCACTGTGGTTTACTGTTGCAACAATCAAAACATAAAGCAAAGGGTCAGCTGACTCGCAGTTACACAGACATATGACTATAATAACAGTTTGTCACATGCACGATTGTCAGCCAAGATAGATTTATTTTAATAAAGCTGATTACAGCATTATACAGTGTATTTTGAAATGAAAATAGAGATTTTTTGTGTGCATTCATACCTGATGATGAAGAGCGAAAAGTAAGCTGTCCAGTTGTGCCTCCAACACTCTGCTGCCCATATTGACAGAAGCATCAAGCACTTGGCACAGACTCTAAATGTAGGGCAGATAATAAAATGATAAGTTATGTTTTGCTTAGAAGAGGGAAAAGGGATATGAATAAAATAGAGCAGGATACAGTAAGTTTACCTTGCTTATAATATAATGTTCATTGTTGTGTTTTTTATACAAAGACAAAATTGAAGGAATAAGTTTTGGAATGTGCTCCTCTAGTTTGTCACTTGCCATCAGGTGACACATAGAGCCCAGTGCCTCAGCCACAGTAAGCCGCAACTGAAGACAAAGTCAAGAGAAACACAAGTAAGTTCTGCAGCTTATGTAAACATTACTTTGAGTGGTTGTGTGCAGATAAGGGAGCAAGCAGTAAATACAAAGTGAAATAATTTAACAGCAAAACAACTAGGGACAAAAATAGATTGCTAGTTTGTCATTTAAAAGATATTACCTTAGGCTCTCTGCTTTGTAACCAGTTCTGGAAAAGTATGTCAAAAGCAGCACAGATTTCACTAGAGAAGGTGTCTTTTCTAACTGTGGGATCTGGAGCTTTATCCAGGTTTGCCAGATACTCCAGGATGCTGTCGGTGAAATGACGGAGTGCTGGAGTGATAGAAAGAAGTAATCCTTTGTTAAATATAATATTATATAATACAATCGTCTTGTCCTTGTGTCTTACCAGAAGAAAAAACCCACTTCATGTTGTCCTGTTTGGCCATGTTGAGCATGGGAAGCATTGTGCCCAGTATTGCATTCAAGAAAGGCACCATACCAAAAACTAAAGAAAAGGAGAGGATTAATAATTGTAGCTCACATGCATAACATATACATTATAACATAAACACATATATCCACATATATAAAGACATGTACCTAATAATGTATTTATGTAAAAAACATCAAAAGAACATACATCTTTAATTGGCAGTGATACTTTACTTTATTTTCCCCAAAAAGTATGGCTTTATTAAATTAATTGCGCAATAAACTAAGGTGAGTAGTCAGGTCTGCCAAGACTTGTTTATATAGACGTTTAATGCCTTTAGACAGGTTTAGCAAGTCTTTCCCAACAAGGATAACTTTTGGATTCCTGTCTCATGAGGATTTTATGGAGAGTATTTTGAGTTGATTTATGCAGTACAAACTAGTTTACATTTACTTTACAATGTATCTAGGTTGCTCATTCCTACCATTTGAGTCTGACAGATTGGCCAATGTCTGAACAACAAAGAAGTGGGGCAGGACTCCGGGCTGAAACTTGCTCAAAATCTCCTCCATGATGTCATTTATATGCTTGTTACCCACAGCAACCAAAATATTACTTGCTGCCTGTTGCCAATCAGGGATGACATCCTGTTTCAAGCAGGAACACAAAAAAGTGAGTAACGTTCAGCACAATAGGCAGGTTTTAGAGACGTGTACATAACATAGCTTGTGTGCAACACCAAATAAACATACTGTGTCTATCCATACAATTACCTTTGAACGTGTCATTTCATCAGACGCAAGCGAGATGATGCTTTTGATCTTATTGGAACTGATCTCCTCTATTTTGCTGTCAACAATCAGTTCAATTGTTCGGAGAATCACAACTCTGTGGCTCACAATAAGCTACACGGTAGAAAACAAAACACGCACAAACAAACACAGAATAATAAGGGCACAATTAAAATCACATGTAAATAACAAGAACGCACATTCACACATTATTGAAGATGTATGTAACACAAGGAAGCAAAAAGCCTTTAGAACAGGAAAGCAAAGCATTCAAGAAAACAATTTAACTTCAAGAAATCATATGACAACCGCTCAAACGGATTTAGCATATGATATTTTTATCATGCATTTTGGACAGTCAAAGCAAATAACAAGTTAGATCTACAGAAGATATCTATCTGAACCTTTACAATTTCTGCACAGTACAATGGGCAGTCCTACCTTTGGGTGTTTGAGCAGATAGTCTTGGCACATGGCGAGGACTCGCTCTGGCTGCTGTTTCCCCAGGGTCAGCACAGACTTCCTGACCTGCTCCTGGACTCCTGTGTCTTTGTCATTGGCAGCATCTAATAAAGCCAGTGTCACCTCTAGAATTGAAAATAAAAGACAAAATCATTTTGAATTATGAACTCCACTCCATTATTTGAATCCTTCCATGAGAAACCTTACGTTCCACATCCGTGCCCTCCATGATGCAGAGACCCTCCAGGGACTGAGATGACTACAGCAGGTTATCTTTGGCTGGAATTAAACAAGAGAAAGCGACACACTGAGACGACGGTAAGTTTTGAGACACTCAAATACTGAAATGCATCCTCTTCCTAAATAAATCTACTTTTGATGTTTTCAGAAATTACATATATCCAAACTAATTATGTATGTCTTATGAACTATACAGTATCTACGAATGGGTAAAGTTAAATGTACATGATGTCTAGCATATCTACTGACCAGTCTACTGATGCTGCTGGAGCTAGGCTAATGCTACATTAGATTAGCCGCTGCTGCTACGGAAGAGGAGGAGAGTCCTCGCGTTACGCACCAGAAAACACAGCAAATCTCTCAAAAGCCTCACTTACCAATCGTCTGTGAATGTCCACTTCACAAAATTATTTCCACGTAAACCCTGATCAGAGTGAAAGCAGCTGTCCACGCTGTCATTCCGCCACACTTTGTGTACAGTGTGTGGACAGTGAGTGTGCAGGTGTAAACAGCTCGATCATGTGCCTCCAGTCACTGAGGAGGAGGAGGCGTGTCATATATACTGTGTGTGTGTGTGTGTGCGCGCGTGTGTGTGTGTGTGTGTGCGTGCGTGTCTGTGTGTGTGTGTGTGTGTGTGTGTGTGTGTGTGTGTGTGTGTGTGTGTGTCTATGTCTCACACTGGAGCCAAGCGGCTATGTGGAAACAAACAGCACATTTATCAAACCAGTGCACAACATGTGTGTTTATTTTATATTAATTCTTATTAACATATACACCAGCATACATTATTTTATACTATTTCCCCAGCCTAACCTGAATAGACTCAATAAAGCAACTTAAAAACTTAGGCCTATCAAAAAGCATGCTGCATTTATTCCAAAGCCATAATTACAATTTGCACATTTTACATGTGAATTCAGTGTATGTACAGTTACTTACAGTGATTTCAACAATAGGCTTTCACAATATAAAGTTGAAATGCAATTCACAAAGCCACAATCTCTGCATATTTGAAATAAACTTCTGTTAAAATGTTCACTGTCATTATTCTGTGTAAACTGCCTTACACACAAATACTAAAACAGTGAAATATAAATATATCCTATTCACTCAAATTATTCATTCAAATCCCTGACCAGACCAACATCACACAGTGTCTGTGGGTGGAGTCTGCATGTCCTTCCCGTGTTAACATGGGCTTTCTCTGGGTCCGGCTTCCTCCCACCCACTGTATGGCCTATGCTCCTACCGTCCTGCCCAGGGTGTACCTCGCCTAAGGCCCAAAGTCACTGGGATAGGCTCCAGTCACCTGTGACCCGTAATGGGAACAAGCAGTAGAAAATGAATGAATGAATTATTCATTCAAATATTCAATGATAATCCTCAACTTAGAAATTCAACATTCATTTTGTTAACAACAAATATAAAACATTGTTTGACAACACTGAAAACAAAGCAGCCAACCATGTTTAAATAACACATTTTAAATATCAGCATTCTTGTCCAAAATGGGTGTTGCCAGTGTATAAAATGAAAATTAAATCAGCATAGCCTACATTGAGGTGAAAGTAAAATTTACCCATGACACACGCATTACCCTGTAAATGTCCGCTTCATTTTCAACCATTAAAAATGGTAGAGGTGCTGCTGTCTATTTAAGATTGATATAGGAGCAGTTTGCTCAAGTAGCAGCAGTTCAGACCGCAGGATGGTCATCTCTCCTCGGCATCTGATCTCATGCATCTGCATTGGACAGCTCGCGACCTGCTTGTTTTTTCCTGGGAAAAAAAAACCCTCCGTAAAAACTACTGAAATGAAAATCATTATGCAAGTTACAGTACTTATTTCAATATGCTTAAACATACACATAAAATCCAAGTAAGTGCTCACAATATATAAATGTGAGTGAAAAAAATCTTTGCATATGAAGCAATTACAGTAAATGCTCATTTACCTACTTATTACAATTTTATTAAACTGATATTTTATGTGCATACTCATTTTTGGTGAGTGGTGCCTTGTCACAGCTGCCATCTTTACGCTGTCCCAGGTCCTTGGAGGCCTGAAGAGCCAGCTGAGCAAGCTGATGTGAGCTTCCTCTTGAGGTAATTCCCTTCAGCTTCACACTGCAACAAGGCCACACATTATAGGCCAGCACATGTACAACTGAAGAGCTCAGAATAAGTTCCCCCTTACCCATTCACATTTGCATCCCCCTCTTCGAGTGTTTTCAGCCCTGGTACTTTCTGTCCAAAGATCTTTACTGCAATGGTCATGAGGAGGCCACAGTGGTTTCTATAGCAGCAAGTGGCATCGACCACCAAGAAAACCACCAAGAAGATCACCAACACAATACCAACTATGCTGCCTTTGGTCATGCTGCTGCCTTTATCTGCAAAATGAAGAATACGTTTTAGTTTGTTTCCTTTATATGCCAAAGGTCTGTATTAAGAGACAACTCACTTGGCCGCTCTGCAATGGTGAAGTTGAAGCGAGCAGGCATAGAGGACCCATTAGCATTCATAGCCATCACCTCCAAATCATAGTCAGAGCCAAAAGACAGATTCTGAAGGAAAACTGAATCTGAATTGTTAGACAACTGTATCTCTTTCCACTCAGCAGCCTCGGTGTCCTGGGTGGGATGAAAACATACATTTACACATTACTGTTCTTGTTTTCTTCTACACAAATGCCATCTATTTTGCATTAATAATTATGTGGTTGAAATATCTTTTTTTCTTACATGTTATTTTTCAGTGCTCTGGATTTTGTAAATAAAACCCTAAACTTTCATGTGTATGCAAAAACCTTTCCAAAATAATTATATTTGCTTAATAATTGATCTGATGATTTTAATCATGCAGCCTTAAAGATATTTAATTTGATGATTTCAGCAGATTGGTTTACCTGTCTGTAGCGTACACTGAAGTTTAACAAAGGAGATCCACCATCATCGCTTTGCTTAAATGGTATAAAGAAGGAGTTGCCTTCAATTTTTATTTGATCGGTCAACAGGATGGGACTATCCGGCTCTCCTACAAACAAATGTATGTCAACAATCAATATCTGACAAGACTAACCTTACAAGCTAGAACTTTAGCAATGCTTTACCTTCTGTGAGTTTGCAAGATGAATGAAGGCAGCAGCCAATGATGCAAAGATGGAAATAAAACAAACATGGGGATAAATTGTTACATTATATAGTCAGACATTAATGACTTAATGGCCAATATCTGATTGGAAATGTACTGCAGTAGGAGTGACTTTGAAAAAACTTAAATCACGATTTTTGGGGGGATTATTGTGAGAACAATATTCAGAAAAAAAAATGTCAATCCATCAAAAATATTCTAAAATGTGCCTATAAATGTCTCGGTTGAGATTTAAATATCACACAAAATGAAAATGGACTGTAAAATGAATAACAAGATAAGAGCAGAAATATCACTCCACACCTTTCCTTTAGTTCAGTAGGTTTGTTATATTAATCAATTCTCTCAGCCGCTTTGTTCATTAGTTTTATTATAGGCAATATAAATTCTTATTGTACCTGGCTAAGAAATGGCCAGTATTTCACTTACGTATTCCCTGAGTGCGGACGTTGTTACCGTCTGAGAATTCTCCCACACCCACAGCATTGAGGGCTGCCAGACGCACTGTGTACTTTGTGTACGGCTTTAAGGATGTGATGACCAGAGCATCTAGGATCAAAATGTTAAATAAAAGTCAAACAAAAGCATAAGAACATTCATTTGGACATGCCCAGTAACCAGAAATGAAAGAAGAACTCAAAAGACCAGCTGAACTAGACACACTACATCAGCCTAGAAAATTACCTGAAACTGGGACAGTCATTTCTTTCCATCGTTCGTTTGGACTTTGTTTCCACTGCAGGACAAAACTTGTGATTGGTGTTCCTCCATTGACAGGTAGGGTTTTGAGGTTGAAGTGAACTGACGTGGGTCCAGGTAAGACAGACAGGTAAAGTGGAGGGCCAGGCAGTGCTGTAAACCAGGTGAAGTGATTAGATTTTCCTCAATTGTACAAGTAGACAACCATATTTGTTCAGATAAACACTTACTGTGGATTGCAACGTCCCTAGATGCATTCCCAGAGCTGCTCACTGCCATGCAAGAATACAAGCCGCCATCAGAGGGCACTATATCGTCAATCATCAACACACCTTCCATCACGTGAACACGGCCTGAGTCTTGACCCTGGCCCCAAAACATCAAACTCGATAAGTATACTGGAATTAGAGTAACTGTTTAAAGTACATTTATCTTACTATTGGCTGTCCGTTAAGTTTGTTGAGCCAGTAGAGCTCCGGGTGCGGGTGCCCGGAGACATTACAGGAGACGGATACTCGATCACCGATGGATGCGCTCTGCTGCTCGGATGAGACAAACACCTCTGGGGCCTCTGAAAAAACATCACTTTGCGTTCAGTGTAATTTGTTTTTATTCCACGGTTTTCTTTTTATTATAGGCATCACTCACCAAAAACATGAAGTGTAATAGTGGCAGCGCTCTCCCCGATCTTATTCTTGGCCGCACAGACGTACTCTCCGTAGTCCTCTCTCGTCACGGACAGGATGTTGAACTGGCTGCGGTCCGAGTTGAACTGATGCCGAGACGGGTCAAAGGGCACTGGCCTGGAACAAGCACCACATACATGTAAATTAACACTTCTCGTGTCTTACTGTCTCAATTCGAAAGACAAAATGTATTGCAAAACTATGTGACTTTTCTGGTGGGCATCATCTTAACAGATGGCAGGCCCTCCACTGGAAAAGTTACATTGTGCAACTTTTTTGCACACGTCTTTTTTTCTTTCTTTTTGAAATAGAAAGAATTGTGTTCTAATTGTGTAGTTCTAATATGCATGCTCTTTTTTCTGGTGGAGGCATTTTACATTTGAACAGCATACATTTGGTGTTGTATGGTATGAAACATTCTGTTCTCCTGAAGATGGAATACTAAGCATTTCTGTGGAGACAAGCAGCAAACCAAATACTTTTTAGGCAATAAAAACTATAACTTATAAATGAAAGATAGATGAGTCTATATCATACTGTAGAACCTCCCGGGCAAAACAAAAACTTTATTTATATTTTAGAGAAAATAAGGTGACTGGCGCTCAAACAGAAAACAAATATTCTAATTAACTCCACTGAAACACTACAACAAGCTCAAAGTGCAGTTCAGTTTTAGGACCATTGGTCTTTTGTACATTTAATGAGTCAATCATGAGACACTTGTGGATGCACAACAATGGTCTGAATCTGCACCATAAGTTTGATGAGTTGGTCTTTGATAAATTTTTCTAAAACAAAATAGTAAATAAGGTCTATATTTTCTCTTACGTGGTCCAGGTGATGTTTGGTTTTGGCAGGCCATCCACTAAACACAACAGGGAAACATTGACCTCTGGTCCAGCCAACACCTTCTTAACATCTTCTTTCAGATGCACTTTTGGGGGAGCTGCAAAAAGGTGTATGGTATTAATTTATTGTCCTCCTAAACATTTAGTATATAACAGTAGAACACGCTGACCATTGATGACCACAGATACAGATTCTGACTTAAAGATTGGCCTCCCCTTGATTTGAGCCTGGCACATGTACGTCCCTGCATCCTCTCTCTTCACTTGCCCAATGAAAAGAGTGTTATCTTTCTGCTGCCATACACGCCTTTCACCTAAATTGATGGAAGTTGTTGTAATAGTACAAAATAATGCAATACAGTAACTAACATTTGTATTTTTAAACATACTGTTTATGGAAACCTCTTGTTTGTCTCTGAGCCACACGACATCCACTGCTGGCTGTCCAGACACCAGACATGGGACCACCCCATCTGTTCCCTCCAGAAACTCATGATAAGTGGTCGTACCTCCAAATGATGGACCATCTGTCAAAGATAAATAATATAAATCAATGTTTACTGTTTTCCGTAAGAGTCATAGTACACACGTATGCGCATATCTTCATACCATAACAGATTTTTTAACCAGCATACAACTAAATGCACAAACATCACTGTGATAAAGCAAGTTGCTGATTGCTTAAAACAATGGTCCCCAAACTTTTTGGTCTCGAGTACCCCCTAAGCTTTGTCTCATACTCAGAGGACCCCTTAACTTGAGTTTCAGGCAAATAATTGGGTTTACTGGTTACATATTGTTAATTATTACTATTATATTTTAGTTTTAATTATGTGTATGGTCCATGAGCCTCCAAAAAATGCTACATTTACGATTAATGACATTTTTTCAGATAAAAGTACATTTCATCTTAATTTAAAACCTTAAACCATTCCAAGTACCCCCTACTAATTGCTCACGTACCCCTTGGGGTCCCCTTACCCCTGGTTGTGAAACACTGGCTTAGAAAAAATTTATAAGAAATAAAATACAGACATTTTAAATCACTATTCGCAAACTTAGAAGCTTAGTATTATTAAACTCTACACAGTAAACTGAATACAGACTCTTTACTTTCATTATTTTATAGTCTGTTTACTTACCATATATAAAAAGCAGAGTCTGGGCTTCATCTGTGTGTCCTGCCTCGAATTCGCACTTACAGGTGTATCTGCCGGCATCCTTCAGTGTAGCCTTGTTAATGTGTAGTTTAGAGGAGGTTTCATCCACTTTAGACACTATGTCTTCATCATCTATTTCCTCTCCATCTTTGTGCCACATTATATCTCCTTCTCCACTTGCTAAGAAATTACCAAAAAATTAGAAACAATGTACTGTATGTGGTTTAAATAAGAATCAAAATACTCACCTTTGCACAACATTAAGACTTCCTCTCCCAGCTGGATGTCTTGCTTTGTTGTTATTATATCTACCTTAGCATCTAAAAAAAGAAGAAATGGTTAATCCTGCATTCTGCTTCATTTGGATATTTAATTACATATAAAATTATAGTTTTCCACTGACCCCAAATTATTTCATATCATAAATCAAATCATAAATCATATTAAATAAAATAACTTCATCCACTTCTCTGTAAATTGAATAAAGTTGATGAATCTTACCTGTGCTGCAGCTCATTATCACCAGAAGTGATGCTGTTGTCCACAGGGCTACAGATTTCTCCATAGCATCCACTTAAAATGCCGAACAAATGTTCAAAATTTGAATGGACTTTGAATCTGTGTGAGAAATACACGGTGGGCTTGATAGGTGAGGTCTGGGTGAACAGAGGGTCGTATTGGGGGTATATATTGGCTGATGAACAGTGGAGATGAACTCAGAGGAAGTGAGAGGGGTGTGCCACTTTAGACAGTCAGAAGCAGTGAAGGGAGTGACCACTTTTTCAACACTAGTCCATGCTGTATCGTCATTCATGAAGAAATTTAAACTTCAAACAAAATCTGGTTTGTAGTTTGTAGTGTGAGTACTTCAGCTGTATCAGAGTGAAACCAAATAATGAAGACAAGCAATTTAGCAAATTATTATTTAGCTTTTACGCCGCAAAAGCGGCAGTTTAAGGTTTTGAGCATTTTCTTGTGTGTCCTTGAGTGTAAAGAAAGGCACATTCATTCATTTTCTACCGCTTATTCCCGTTCCCTGGGTCGCGGGTGACTGGAGCCTATCCCAGTGACTTTGGTCCTTAGGCGGGGTACACCCTGGACAGTGGCCAAGTGTCAGCCCACAGACAAGGACAGACAACCATTCACTCTCACGTTCATACACTACGGGCAATTTAGAATTTCCAATTAACCTGAACACAGTCATGTCTTTGGACGGTGGGAGGAAGCTGGAGAACCCACGGTAACACGGGGAGGACATGCAGACTCTTCTTAATTTAACTTAACTTAAATATAGCCAATAAACAGACATGGCATGATTTGACCCCGTCCTGTACAACTCTGTTTCCTTGACCGGATGAAGCAGGGGAGGCTGTTGTCCTTGGGGAACTAGAGATTGAGAGTGATATCTTTATCGTTTGATCATTCAAAAAGGGGGTCAAAGTCTTTCTAAACACATACAACAAAGTGCATGCACATAAATTCCCACCCTTGCTGTCAGACAAGATGCCAAATAAATGCTATAGGTTGCAATATATTGTTGCATCCCCAGCCTTTTTAGTCTGTGTCGAGCAGTACCTCCTAACTCCTGTGGTAGGGAAAGGCACTATAGATAGGGCTGTGCAATACTGAAAATTAGGAATATTTAGACATATTTCAAATGAGATTATGTCAATTCAACACAAATGTGTAAATTGTCAGACAAATGTGAAATGCCTATAATAAATCACTAAAGTGCAGACATATAACCTCATAGCCTTATTGAAAGCCTTATTTACAACATAACCTGTTTCATTTTTATTTTTAATCAGCTCTTATTGTACTTATTATATTTATTATTATATTTCATGTATATGTATTTATTTATTTTTAGTTCAAATACTACTCAATTTCTCCTTTTGTAATCTTAAACGATTCCAAGTACCCCCTGCCGAGAGCTCGTATATCCCCAGGGTCCCCATACCCCTCGTTGGGAAACAATGCCCTAAGGCACTAAAATTGACTGTGCTTCTGTGTAGCTCAGTGCACAACTTGCATACTTTTGTGTTGTGAGTTTTAGTCTTGGCTCCAACAATGCACTAAATGCCTCTCCCCACTCTATTCCTCATTTCCGGCTAGTGTGATTGGTGAGTTAAAAGAAAAGTAAGCAGTTATACTGTTGTTTTATAAAAAAAAATAGTTAGTTTTCTATTCATTTATGTAAACAGTTGCTTGTTTCTTTGTCATTATATTAGCAACCTAAGTCATAGCAACACACATTACATCATTAACAATTGTGTATTTTTACTTTAAATCATTAATATCTGGGTCTTTTAGTGATCTTGAAAAAAACTTGTATCGCGTCACTCCTGTTAATCTGATCACTTGACCACTCAACTTGAACTCCGCTGGGTCCTATAACTTCTATTGGCCCACCGCCAGAAAGACCCTCCCACCCCTCCTTTGATAGCCTATCACTTTCTTTGCTCTGACGCACAGTTGACCAATCAAAGGGTCCAGAGTCCACAGGGGCCACCTATCATCTCGATTATCAGAAGTGGTTATGATGGCTCATTAAAATGGAGTGTGCTCACAACGAGGTCTCCAAACAAGAGCCATTAACGAGGCTGGAAACACTCACAGCAATTCTTCTTACGAAAGTTTAAAGAAGGATCATTTTTTAAAACAAATTTTCATTTATGAATGTATTAACTACAATTGCAAATTGGGTAAACATAAAATTTGTCTCTGCAGCAGTAGCTGTGCTTCTTCTGACAAAAATGTACCACCCTCAGGCCCAAAGTCAGTTTGCTTTCCTTCACACAACCCCTAAAAGGAAAAAGTAAATAGTAAGAAGGTTCAGTTGAAATAACTTTATTATAAGCAATAATGGCACAACACATGTGTGTTTAACAGACACATTGGTGCAGTTTATTGAAAGTTAATAGTCTAATGTTAGTCAATGGGCACAGTAATTTTATTTGATATTACATGAGAGGTAAGTTAGTAGTAGCACAGCAATTAACGCTTCGTTCTCACACAGTTTATATGTGGAATCTTAAAGAGTCCATATTTAAATTTAGGTCAAGTGAAGACCTAAAAAGCATGAAAAAGTCTTAACACAATTTTATAAGTCTCAAATGTTTTCAGAATAAAGTTTCAAATAAAATAACCTCACGCTTCCTTGCATGAAGTCGTGTCCTCTGAAATGGGGAAATGCAAATTTGCCTATTCTTGGCTAGAGATTGACAAATTCATATGCTGGTCTAAAACTAATTATGTTATTTTGATTAAAAGGATTTATATTGGACAACAGCAAAAAGTAGAGGATATGAAGTGAGCTTAATCTAATTTGTATTTATTGCTAACATATAAATATCAGTTCTTTACCAGTACATTTCTGTATAAATTGTTGTTTTTGCATGAACCACTACAGCTCTAGTTTTATCAATATATGATCAAGATGGCGCCGCTGACGGATGCCCTGGCGTTTTGGTGCACTCTGTGTTGTCTGTTTTTTGTGTAAATCGTGTGTCAGCGTGCTCTTACACCCGTGAAGAGCTCTTAAACATCAGAACTGCCACCTCCACGGACCTGTTTTCCAGGCCGCTTTCTCTGCACCATCATCACTCAGGACCTCAAATGGGAGCCGATCATCAGCTCCATCATCAAGAAGGCCCAGCAGAGGATGTATTTCCTGCGGCAGCTGAGGAAAGCCAAGCTGCCGGCGCAGATGATGGTGCAGTTCTACACGGCCATCATCGAGTCCATCCTCACCTCCTCCATCACCGTGTGGTACAGGAGCCACAGCCAGGGACAAACAGAGACTACAGCGCATTGTGCGCTCTGCTGAGAAGGTGATCGGCTGCAGCCTTCCATCTGTCCAGGACCTGTGCATCTCCAGGACTCGGGGACGAGCAGGTCGGATCACAGCTGACCCTTTTCACCCTGGACATGGATTATTTGAGCCACTCCCCTCGGGCAGGAGGCTACGGTCCATCCAGACCAGAACCTCCCGCCACAAGAACAGTTTCCCTCTGCTGTTGGACTCATGAACACTTTAGAACACCTACTTTAACAATAGTATTATAAAATAGTTATCTATTTACACTGCCAATTTGCACTACTGTCTATCCAACTGTACATTTCTGTATATAGTCTTAATCCATTTTAGTCTATTCTATTCTATTTTATTTAATTCCTAATTTTATGCATGCCTCTTTTATATATTTTATATGTTTTATGTTGCACCTTACACCAAAGCAAGTTCCTATGTTTGTGAATTTTGATCACTGACAATGGCAATAAACCGATTCTGATAAACTAAATAATTTCTAAAATATGTCATCCTTTCCTAAATATGGGCCATCTTTGTAGTTGCTGGATGCGTTGTGATAAAGTCTTATAGATTTTCATAAAGGTCTTAAAAAGGTTTTAAAATTGACTTTGGTATCCCTGCATATACTGTGAGTCACAGTAAGAAGGTTCTGCGCTCAATTCCCGGTCTTAATTTGCATGTTCTTCCCATGCTTGTTTAAGTTTTCTTTGGATCCTCTAGATTCTCCTATTAACAACATGTAAGACATTATGGTCCACTCTGGGACTCGGAGTCTGAAATTAGATTCCAAATCTAAGTGGTTAAATATAGATTATATAAATCAATATTTTTTTAGGCCCGAGCCCCTACAGGGTTTATGCCCCTCATATTACTGTGACTGGAGTGAGCCTTGAGGGTTTAGTGTCTTATCCATTAACACACACAAATATAGTGTGTAAATATCGGCAATATCTTGCTTATTTTTCTGAAGCTTGGCAGCAGTGGACATTGTGTACCTCAGACTGGGTTTATTCAACAGTAGACATTTATATGAAAATAGATCATGTTAATGCAAAACAATGCAGGGACAAACAATGCTTAGAAAGAAGACAGGGGGACGCGACAGACAGGAAGGACAGAGAGACAGCCACTGCGTGTCGTGACTGCAACTGACACACCCTTCTCCCACTGTGGGAGAACTACTATATTGGCTCAAGTTCACTGCTGAAGTTCAAAGCCAAAAACTTAAATTCACCACAAAGTACCAACTCTGATCATCAAAATTGAAAAAACAAAAAACAAAACTACAATTCATATTCATTACTTGAAACATCATCATCAGTAATATTTTACTATTTTATTTAAAATTCATCCTCACCACTTTATGTTAAATTATTATGTTTTTACAATAAACACTATAAATTATTTTGAATTAAAAGTTGCTGACTCTGGACTGCTTCCATGTCGTGGTCCTACAGACCAGGAAACACTCGGTGCATGCAGATGTTTATCAGCCTCAGTCTCTATGACATCATCGTAGTACAAGAGTGTTTGGCCTGGCGCTGTAACAATGGGACAAACAAACAGCTAGACAATACAAGAGGATAAAAACAGTCAAAACAATATAGTAAGACTTTCAGACTTTGGGTCCATGGAATTCCTTCTTTTTTTCTTTTTTTTTTTTACTAAATCCCACTAGTAAATTCTATGTTATCATTAAAATGAGTGTCAACTGTCTGTTACATCAAACTCATTTCAAATTACAATGGAAGGCACCACCAAAACAATTGAACAAGGATGTTTTAATGACCAAGATGTCAAAGCTCTTGTACGTAATATAAAACTATATATATACTTAGACGTTAATTGAAAAATAGATTCAGACAAGTTGTATGCAATTTTTCATTCATTTTCTACCTCTAGTTCCCATTAGGGGTCACGGGTGACTGGAGCCCAGTGACTTTGGGCCCTAGGCAGGGTACAACCTGGACAGGGATTATGATAATAATATTCATGGCAATGGAAAAGAAAGTAGACGTTATACCTTATGACAAAAGTTGTTTTGTTTTTTCTCCTAGTATCAAAAATTGTCCTTGAGCTTTTGTGGGTAAAAAGTATCTACATTTAAGTTTGACATAATTGATTTCTTTGTCCACATTGTGATTGTGCGTCTGACAGCTTTACAAGTATTACTTTTTGAATTAATTTATTTTACTTTATTTTAAACACCAGAATTCAGATTTTCACAAATGGTTTCCTATGTGTTCAAATTGCTGAAATTATCACTTCATAACTCCTTTTATCATGTCAATGATGATTCTGTGTTTTGAACATACTTGTTGCTCTGTGCGTGTGATCAGCAGGATCAGTTCTCGTGTCACGCAGGGGCGATCACCTTCCAAACTCCTCTGTTACAGAAATAGCAAAGGCCTGGAATCTACACAAAAGCAACACTTCCTTGTATCTTCCTTCGGCCGCTATATTTATTCAGCTTTTATTTACACGCAGAAAAGACATTGAGAGTGGCGCCCCAGGGTAATCAAAATAGTTGTTTTTGCAAACCATTGTTATCCATAAACAACTAATAAACAAGCAATCCGTAAGGCTGCATTCTTTTGTTTATTGTTTAGTTTTACAAGGTAGTCTATTCAGAGACGTTCATTTAGCAAGACGTCTGCACCTCTTTATCACAATTACTCATCTAGTATTTAATAATGCGTTTCCTCCTCAACTCCCCCCTTGAAAGTTGAAAAATTGCAAACTTCCACAGAAAAGCTGACAAACAACTTAACCTATAATATCTGAATATCTAAGCACAAGTCCTTTATTATCATCAGTATTATTGTGATACAATATTCATTATTAAGTTTCTAAAACATAGCATAATTCTCTGCTCATGTCATAGCATGAAATGTCTGACACGTTTGACATATGTTTTTGTTTTGTTTTATATATTATTCAGTAACATAATATTTAGGCAGGGTTTACATGTACTGGGGAAGCTGGGGGTCAGACTGCTTATGCACACAAACAGTACAATGGTTGAGTTTTGTTAATTTAACTCAGCTCAGCTCAGTTGTTCATGACTGGATAAATTCAGGGCTAAACAATGCAGATCACTGCTGAGACTCTCGATTTATGTTCTCTCTACAGTGATAGTACAGGAAGTGTTTTGTTGTTTTTTTTAAATCCATATTTAATCCATATTTCTTCTATTCTTCACAATTCAATGTCAGGAGCTATT
Organism: Rhinogobius similis; assembly: GCA_019453435.1. Taxonomy (NCBI): domain Eukaryota; kingdom Metazoa; phylum Chordata; class Actinopteri; order Gobiiformes; family Gobiidae; genus Rhinogobius; species Rhinogobius similis. Next base: position 21,501,605 of record CM033626.1, on the reverse strand, counting down.
GTTTTTAGCCTCATTTAAACTGCTGATGAGAGAGGAGAGTAACCTTGTGCTACAGATTTTATCCATTACAACTTATAAAAAGAAATCCTCTTCTTTCTTCACCAATTGTTTTCCTAGATTTATCAGTCCATTCATCTGACCTCTCAAATGTGCTGATTGCAGCTCATTATTTTACACTGTGCATTGATACACTGCCAGTAAGTCTTTGGCACTACATGTCTTTAGTCTTTTGAAAATACAGATGTGCCGGATGTTGATATGAGCTTTTGCGTAAATAAAATCAAAGATACTAGAACTCTGCCAGAGCAGCATTGTGACCCAAAACTTGTGAAAAAACCTACGTGACTCTAGTTGTGTCTAAACTTCACTCAGGGATTTGTTTTGTTTGTTTTCTTTTAATTTGAGGTTTTCCTGATCACGTTCTCCTACGCTCCTTAGTGCTACTCTTACCATCATCCTTGTGGTCCACCCACAGCTCACACACCCACAGCCCCCCACTAACTGAGTGTGTGCTCAGTGCCACGCATGCAGGAAGAGTAGAGATGGAGCTAAAGACTCAAGCACTTTGATGTCATATGTATAAAATAATAATGCTAAGAATAAAAAGAAGCATTTTTTAAGTAAAAGAAACAACTGTGTAAAAAATCTTACATCAGAGCTGCCACTCCTACTGTTGTTATCAATACTATTATCCAGAGTTAGGCAAGACATTGAAATTCAGATATAGTGAATGTTGAATTGAAGGGTATAAGGTGACATTACCACACATTTGTGATTCTTTTTAATCATTTCAAATTTGTCTAATAATTAAACCTCTTAGAAAAGGTTTCAAAAGTCGTCATTTGGACGGTGTTTTGAAAATCAAGACATTTCGAATTTTATCCAAAACTCATTCTCAGTCAGTAGAACTGGTCTGAGAACTCTGCCTTGCAACGCACAGTTCAAGAACAGCAAGAAAGAAGAAACATGCAATTAAGAAATAAGATGAATAACTTTAAAACCAGACTTAAATCTATCCTCTAACATAATGTGCAGGTAAGGCAAAAATAAAAACCTCTTATATACAGTAACTGGTTATGACTGTGGTAATGTAACAGTTCAGCATGTGAGTATTAAATAATTATATACAGAAGGTGGCTGCGGCTATGCACATGGATAGAATAAATGACAGGTTAAGTGACTTCAGTGGGGATTGCACCAGTGATAATTATATTACAGCATTGCAAATGGAGAGTGTTCACATGTTCAGGGTTAACTCAGCCTCATGTACCTTAGAGCGGTGATTCTTAACCATAGGGCTGGGGCCCAAACTAGGGCCGCGAGCACCTCCTTGAGGGCCGCACAATCACTAAAATATAATACATTTAATATGAGACTGGGCCTCAAGTTACTTTATACGGGAAAAGTCGGGCCTCAAGGTAAAAAAGGTTAAGAACCCCTGCCTTAGAGTGAATGTGTGTCTGGGTGTGTAAGCGTGTGTGCGTGCGTGCATGTGTGTGTGTGTGAGTGTGCGTGTGTGAATGTAGGGGTATGTATAGGTAACTGTCTGAGGGGGGCTTTTGTTGTGTGGGTCAGGTGATTGTGGGGGTGGTTGGGAGGGAAACCACCATACAGGACAGCTGATGCCACCAGAGAGTCATTGAAGGTTCTCAGGAGTGGCCCTCTCACTCCAAAAGACCTGAGTCTCCTCAGGAGGTGGAGACAACTCTGGCCCTTCTTGTACAGTATGTCTGTGTTGTGAGTCCAGTTTAGTTTTTTGTTTAGTCCACTTTCTCATTGTCCCTTGGATGTTCACAGGTGAGAGTGGCGTCCTTGGTCTTCCCCGTGCTGAGGAGGAGGTGGTTCTGCAGACACCAATCCAACAAGTCCTGCGTTGGTCCTCTGTACACTGCATCGTCGTTATCTGGGATGAGTTTGATAATGGCAGAATCGTCAGAGCTTTGGCAGGACACAGCTGTCCGTGTTGTGTCTGAAGTCTGCAGTGTAGAGAATGAAGAGGAGGGGCGCGAGGACAGTGCCCTGGGGTGTCCCCACACTGCAGGTTTTGCACACTTCAAATGACACACGAGAGGAGCTCCTTTTTTTTTGTCCATTTATTTTAGTGTACATGAAATACAACGTAAAGAGCCCTGGTGAAAAACAAAACAAAAACGACTGTAGTGAATATAGTTAGAGTTTTTTTCTTGGATATAAAGAAACTGAGAATAAAACTTACAGCATTAGTGAATGAACCGTCCCAATCAATACAGACACAAGTCTGTCACTGCCACATCTAATTAACATGAGGTTTTTGGCAGGTTTAAATAGTAGCTGGAAGTCACGTGTCCAATTGCTCTGTGACCCGGAAGTTAATGATGGTGAATGATAAAACGGTGAATTATTAACATTAGCAAGAATAAATATTGTAATATACAGTGACCAAATACAAATACAGTGCTTTACAATAAATTTTGTGTTAAAAATAATGTGCAGGCAACACCCTCCCCCACTAAAAAAAATGTTAAGCCAACATTTTCCCTTTTTCTTTAACCAGGTACCAGTCTGAGATGTAAACACACAGAAACACTTGTAAAACACAAAACTAATTGAATCCATTCTAAAGAGTTTTCCATGATGAGAACACAAGACTAAGAAAGTCCCATTGTGTTGCTGGGCAGGTCAGTCCACAGAAGAATTGGTAGGCCTCCCAATCTTCAGGTTTGACTCAAGGAAATTAACCTTTTTTTCCCATAATTATGCAGACCATAACAACCATGTCATTAACCCATGTACTAATTAAGAGCATAATAAAAGTACACGATATATAAACAACTATTGCACGATAACTATATTGCACAAGATACTATTTTTTTTAAAGTGCTAAGTGCAAAGTGCTTAGAATGGGTACAAAACTAAAGTGCTTGTTCATTACTGCATTATGACTACTGGTTCTTAAAAGGATATAGCATGGCTGTTGAGAAGCAGCTGCCCCGAACCCTCGCTGGTCTGGATACACCGACTGGACAGCTCTGCAGGGCCTGGACCGTAGGCTCACCAAGCTGGTTATAGGTGAAGAGGCGCCTGGGCTGTCTAGTTCTGATGGGTCTGGATCGCTGTGGCTCAGGGTCAGAGGTGTCAGAAGAGGATGTCTTGGCCTCCAACACTTCTGCTTCCAGCACCTGTTCTTCATCCAGATCGGCCTCTGCGGTGACTTCATCTCCAGGTGGTTCAGTCTCCCTTGATGTGTGGACTCTGGGCTGGAATTCACCGGCAGTGGGGTTCAGTTTTTGATGCGCTGGTCTTGGTGGGATGAAGATGTGGTAATCCTCACCACTGGAGCTCTCCGTGTCCCCTGGCTGAATGTCGTGCCTGGGTCCCCTCTCTGGTGTTGCCCTAGTTCTCCTGCTCCTCCCTTTTGGGCTGGTGACGACAGGAGTAGGCTCGACCAGGTATGGGCATGGTAGGAGCAGGTTTCTATGCAGCACCCGTTTTCTCCCTGCCGCGTTTAGGGGTTCCACCACGTAGACTGGGCTGTCCGGACCTCTGCTTTCAATAACCACATGGACAGTTTCTTCCCAGTGACTTCGGAGTTTTCCTGGACCACCTCGAGGCGTGAGGTTTCTCACTAGCACATGGTCACCTGGTCTGAGAGTGGAACTCCAGGCCCGCCGATTATAGAGGTCTTGTCCTCTTCTGGCAGACTTCCGCATGTTTTTCTGTGCGATGGCATAGGCCTCTTGCATTGCCTCTCTCCACTTCTCAGCATAGCCAGATGGGGTCTGTTTCTCTGTCTCACTCGTGGTCTTTGGAAATAGGAGGTCGACTGGTAGTGTTGGTTCACGTCCAAAGAGTAAGAAGAAAGGAGAGTAGCCTGTTGCCTCGTGGATGGTGGAATTGTAGGCATGCACAACTTTGTTCAGGTGCTCCTTCCATCTTGACTTCTCAGTCTCCTCTAATGTCCGCAGCATGTTCAACAGAGTCCTGTTAAAACGCTCTGCAGGGTTGCCTTGGGGGTGGTATGGTGAGGTGCGAGAGTGATGAATGCCACTGTACTTCTGGAGTTTTTCAAACAGCTTGTTTTCAAATTCTCGCCCTTGGTCGTGGTGGATCTTTGATGGAAAACCAAAACGTGGGATGAAGTCGTCAAAGATCTTCTTTGCAGCAGTCTTCCCAGCCTTGTCCTTGGTGGCATATGCTTGGGCATATTTGGTGAAATGGTCCACCAGAACCAGGATGTACTCCTCACCTCCCTTACATTTCTCCAGATGCAGAAAATCGATAGAGATCATTTCAAATGGTGCAGAAGTCTCGATGCTTTGCAATGGTGTTCTGGTGATTCGGTTTGGTCTCTTCTTTTTAATGCAGCTGCAAACTTTAGTGACATAGTGCTCCATCTCTTGCCTCATCTTTGGCCAGAAGAAGCGTTCTCGGGCCAGCGCTACCATCCGTTCAGCTCCCAGGTGTCCCATCTCTTCATGGAGGCACTTGTACACCAGGAGCTTCATGGACTCTGGCACCACCAGCTGAGTTCTGCCACATGTTTTTCTCCATAGGAGTCCATCTTCGTCCAGCTGGAGTTTTGGCCACTCTCTCAACAAAGTCCGAACTGGTTCACTTTCTGCTGCCTTGTCCTTATACTTCAAATAAGTATGGTTTCTCTTCAGGCTGGCAACTCGCTGGATGACTGGATCTGTGTCTTGCTTGGCCCTGATGTCTTCAGTGGAGAGGGACTGGACAGGTGGAAGAGGGCCGCCATCTAGAAGGAAGACATCCGCATTGCAGGTGACAGCAGAAATCCAGTTTATCTCACCTGATTGGCTGGTTTTGAGAGCCTTCCTGATGCTCTCCATGACTTCTGGCTCACATTCTTCTGTGCATTCTCGCATGATGTTTTCAATGGGCCTCTGTTGTCGAGAGAGGAAGTCAGCATCCTTGTTGGCTGTTCCAGGTCTGTATTTTAGGGTGAATCTGTAGTCTGCCAGCTCTGCGACCCAGCGATGTCCGGTGGCGTTGAGTTTTGCAGACTTTGTGACATAGGTGAGTGGGTTATTGTCGCTGTAGACTGTGAAGTGGGGTGCGTAGAAAAGGTAGTCTCGGAAACGCTCCGTGATGGCCCATTTGAGTGCGAGGAACTCCAGTTTTCCCGAGTGCAGCTTGTAGTTCTTTTCAGCAGGTGAAAGGGTTCTGGATCCGTAGCCGATCACACGCAGGACCCCACCTTGACGCTGATACAACACTGCACCAAGTCCATCTTCAGAGGCATCAACATGCAGTACAAAAGGCCGCTCGAAGTCAGGATATGCCATGACAGGTGGATTTGTCAGCTGGTTTATAATAGTTTCCAAGATTTCTCTGTGTCTCTCCGTCCACTGAACAGGATGGGAGGGTGGAAGCTGTGCACTGGACCGGTTTATCGTCTTCCTCCTCGGAATGGGCTTCGGCTGACCTTTGGGCAGAGTAAGCAACTCGTACAGAGGTTTAGCAGTTATTGAGAACCCTTGGATATAGGCTCGATAGTAGCTTAAAAAACCAAGAAGTTTTCTCACCTCTCTGACGGTGGCTGGGGTCTGGTGAACCAGCGCCTTCACTGCCTCCACTTCTCTCGGATTCATCTGGTAGCCTTCTGCTGAGACGACACGTCCCACGTAGGTGACTTGTGGTTTGAAAAAGTCACATTTTTCTGCTCTTAGCTTGATCCCACTTTGTTGCTGTCTCCGCAGGACTTGGGTGACGTTGTGCATGTGTTGTTCAAATGTGCAGCTGAAAACAAGAACGTCATCCAGATATGGCACACAGACTTCATCCCTGAGGTCTCCCAGACATCCCTCCATGTGACGCTGAAAGGCAGCCGGGCATTTGAGAGTCCAAATGGGATTCTGATCCACTCATACAGTCCCCACGGTGTTATGAAGGCTGTATATGGTCTGCTTTTCGCTCATGAAGCCTTGGTGGTATGCTTTACCCTGGTCCAGAACAGTGAACCACGAAGTTTCCTCCGAGATTCTCCAGGATTTCTTGGATTCGGGATCGGGTGACGGTCTGGCAGAGTCTTCTCATTAAGCAGCCTGTAATCAATGCACAATCGAAGACTTCCATCCTTCTTCCGAACACAAACAACTGGTGACGAGTAGGAAGAATATGATTTTTGTATCCAGCCTCGATTTAACAGATCTTGGATGTGGGCTTTGACTTCTTGATACAGGTGTCGTGGGATGGCGTTGTATGTTCTTTGCACGGGAATATTGTCTTTAAGATTAATATCCATTTGTAAGTCAGTAATACAGCCAGCATCCCACTCATCCTTGGCAAACACTTCACACTCCTCCCTTAGCATCTGGCGCACTCTTTGCTGCTGCTCTGCGGAGAGGTGACTCAGGTCCACGGGCGGGTCCCAGGGTTCCCCCTGTGGTACCTGACTGGGCTGCTCCAGCGATGAGGTGCTGCTGTCTGGTGGCTTGGCTTCCAGTGGGTACACTGCATCCACACCATGCAGCCAGCCAAGTGTTGTGCGGCCACAAAGTGTGATTTCAGCATCCGTGATATTTTCAACAGTCACTTTAACTCTTGTGTTTGCTTCAGGGAGTGAAATGAGTTGATCCCTTACTTTAATTCCTGTGGGCCATGGAGTCTCTGGATTGGGCTCCAAAATGACGTGAGGTCCCCTGAATGCACTATTCTGCACATAATTACACTGGATTTGAATAGTTGTTTTCTTTGGGACAGTGATAGGCACTCTTCCCAGACGTGCAATGTGGGGCTGGTCTGCAGGTGACTGTTTCTTCAAAACTGATAGAACAGCTCTGGCAGTTTTCTGTCCAACCTCCAGTGCAGAACAAAGTTTTCTCACCATGTGACCAGCGGGGCCACAGCTCTCAGAGTTCTCACTTATTAATGCCAGCTCTTCAATTACATTAAATCCAATGATGGGACAGTCGAGTTCAGTATTCGCAATGAGAACTGGGACCACAACCGGTTTCTCACTCATCCCAGCGACAGTATTCTGTGACAGTGTAACCTCCACTTCAATCCAGCCTTGATATGGAATCACAGTGCCATTTGCCGCCGACAGATCCAGTCCTCCTTCCCCCAGTAACTCCTCCACAGGCCTCACTGCAACGTCCGGTAGGTGTTTCTGCTTCCACTCGGCCCCAATGATGGAAACTTGTGAGCCGGTGTCCCACAGCACTCTGGTGTCCACCCTGTTCAGTGTGGCTCGAATAAGACACCTCCTCCCCACTAGCTTGGCTGTTTGATGTTGTTTGCCAGTGAGGGGCGCTGTGGTGCAGAACCGGTCCTGTTGAATTTTACCAAGATGTACCGAGCTTTCAACTTTATTGATTGAAGCTGTGGTATTCCTGGGGGCTCTCCGGCAGCCGATGGCCCAGTGGTCAGTGCTGCCACATTTGTAACAGTGGTCACACCTTCCACCTGGATTGGTCCGCTGGCACTGTCGACATTGCCTGTTGGTACGTGTTCCCTGTTGTGGTCTGCTGTAGCGCTGTCTGGGTTGTCCCCTAGTTTGTGGTAGTGATTGTTGTCTGGGAAGCTCGTGCAGATTAGACAGCTGGGTGGTGAGGTTTTGGATGGCCTCGCAGATGGCTCTATTCCCCTGGTCGACTTTCTCTAGCAGTGTGTCACGTTTTTGAACTGGTTGTGACTGTTTGTGAGGTGCGAAGTCACTTTGATAACTGTGGTTCTCTGAAACAGTTGGATATGGGTCATTACTCACAGCTGACACCTTGACTCTGGCCTTAGACATAGACAGCTTGCTCCTTCTTTCTGTCTCCAGGTTGTAGGCAGTTGTCATTTTCTCCAGCAGGACTTCATCTGTGATGTTTGGATCTTGCAGGTGTGGTTTTAAGTCTGTGCGGATGGTGTCGTCTTGGAGCCCAGTGAGCATTGTTTGTAGGAACTGATTCTGGATAAGTTCTGGGCTGTACTTTAGTCCTGTGTCTGCCCTCTCTGAGGCGAAGTGTATTTGTTGCCTCAGGTCCATGGCTCGTACCAGAAACTGTACAGGAGTCTCTCTGGGCTCTTGGGCAGCACGAGTGAGGGAGTGGTACAGCTCAGTGGCATCTTTTTCAACCAAATGAGTTCTTAGAATTTGTTTCAGAGCCTGCAGTGTCAAATCATTTCTACTTTCAAGGTAACTTCTTAGCTTCGTACCAGGGACAATAGCTTGAATCACAGCGTCAACAATTTCATATTCATCATATCCTCTTTTTATTGCTTTTGTAATTTGCCTGTCCAAACTTGCAAATCCCAGTTTATCTTTTTGACTATATTCGCCAATTTGTCCAATTATTTTAAAGTCTTTTCTGTACATTGGCTGGACAAAAGTTCTTTCCGGCAAATGAACTGCAACAGTGGAAACAGGAACAGAAGTACATTGGTTTGCAGCCTTTTCAATATTTGATGCAGTACCCACTTTGTCCACAAGAGTGTGCTGTGGCGACATTGGACCAGACTTTGACAGCGTCTTTAGTTCATCAATTCTATCGTTGACTTTTAGCAGTAAGGACATTCCTTCATCTTCTAGCGCAGTGACATCACTACTTTCTAGATATTGGAGAATTATCCTCCTTACTTTGCGAGGTAAGTCCTTATCTTCATCATCAATATCAATATCCAGCGTGGTACAAAGATCAACAAGCTCCAATACAGGTAAGGTAATTAACTTTTCTTCAATTTCAGCATACACGTCTTCCCACGCAGTAGACATTTGTTGTGTGGTAGACATAATTGACGAATTATCTTTTTACCTCGGCCTTGCTTGTTGATTGAGCTTGGTCGTTCCGGTGCTTGGCGTGGTAGCTTGTAGCCTTAGCTCCGTTAGCTTAGCTCGTAGCAGTTCATTCATAAAGTTCACTCGGGGTCTGCGTAGTAATCCACTACGGTAGTCCGTGACACTGGCGATGCTCCGTTTCTTTATCCAAGCCGGGCAGAAACACCACGATTTTGCACACTTCAAATGACACACGAGAGGAGCTCCTTTTTTTTGTCCATTTATTTTAGTGTACATGAAATACAACGTAAAGAGCCCTGGTGAAAAACAAAACAAAAACGACTGTAGTGAATATAGTTAGAGTTTTTTTCTTGGATATAAAGAAACTGAGAATAAAACTTACAGCATTAGTGAATGAACCGTCCCAATCAATACAGACACAAGTCTGTCACTGCCACATCTAATTAACATGAGGTTTTTGGCAGGTTTAAATAGTAGCTGGAAGTCACGTGTCCAATTGCTCTGTGACCCGGAAGTTAATGATGGTGAATGATAAAACGGTGAATTATTAACATTAGCAAGAATAAATATTGTAATATACAGTGACCAAATACAAATACAGTGCTTTACAATAAATTTTGTGTTAAAAATAATGTGCAGGCAACACAGGTCCAGAGATCAGACACACAGTCCAGTCTCTCAAAACTGGGGCTGGTTTTTGAGGTAGGCCAGAATCGACTCTGCCAGGTCTTAGTCCACTCCAGCCGTCTCCAGCTTTTTCCTCAGGAGCAACAGCTGGATTGTGTCAAAGGCGCTGGAGAAATCAAAGGAAAGAACGGTGCTGCCTGTTCTGTTTTTGTATGTTAAATGTAGTGTGTGTACAATAAAAGTCAGTACGACAGTGTCACATTTAGATTTCAACTTTTTACTGGTGGAGCTTGCAATGAATTAAGTGAACAGGCAGGTACCATGTGACATTCTGACCAATCACAATGCATTCCAAAATCTAAACGATGCAAGTTTGAAATAATAAGATTTTCTTATAAAGAATTTTACATTCCCCTTGTTTTTAAAAAAAGAAACACAAACGTATGTATACAACTTACTTTGTATTTCAGTGATGATATTGAATATAGCTGCTATAACAACATAATAGAGCATGTATAACATTTAAAACCTGCCAAATGTATTACTGCTAAACAGGTCAAACCAACAAACATGAACATGGACTAAGTCATTCTATCCTCAGTACACCAATGTATAACTCATAAGATTAATATAACAAACACTTGGCATACATTGAACAATATGCATCTGTAAACACTTCTAAAACGTCTCTAGGCTTAACTTCTGATGAACGAAGACGTCGACTCATTAGCAACTGGGCTGGTGATTTGAAGTTGTCCACCAGTGTATTGCAATACTCAAGCAGGCTCAGGTATGGGGCTTTTTCCATCAGTGACTTGGCTATTTGGACAGATTTTTCAGCAAGGCCATTGTGTTGTGGGTAGTGCAGGGCTTGAAGCTTGTGTGTTTGAACACCCATGTGTTTGCAAATATTATAAATTCTTTGCTGCTGTATTGTGGGCCGTTGTCCGATATCACAGTTTCAGGAATACCGTGCCTTGCAAAGGTTGCCTTGAGCTTGTGTATGACTGCAGAGGCGGTCGTGCTGTGCAGTTTGTCCAACTCAAAGCACCTGCTGTAGTAGTAAACAGTCACAATGTAGTTGTCGTTGTTCCAAGTGAGGGGTGGGTGATTGATTAAATCTCAAGTGTGAATTGAGGTCATTCAGCCACTGCAGATCACCCTCTATCTGAACAGGCAGAGTTTTGAAGCCTGAGATGGTCTTTAGGTCGCTCCACGCCCTCTGGATGTTCTACTGCTGCAACTGCTCCTCCATCTTCTTCCTGTAGCTGACCTTTGCCTGCCTGATCATCCTCCTCAGCTTCGTCTGTGCAGTCTTCAGCTCCTTATTCCTTGACCTAAACACTCTCTTCTTCTCCTTCAGCAGAGCAGGTGAGGGGGAAGTGTGATTGAAAGCCACTGAGATGAGGGAAAAAGATGAGACAAAAAAGGTACGGAACCACTGAGGTAGAGGGCTTGTGGGTGCTGTGTTTGTAACTTGCTTGTGCATAAGAGCAGAGCTTCACAAGCATTATTAGCGTTAGCAGTTTAACAGTTTTAACAGTTCAATGTCTTTGTTACTTCTCATTCACAAACAGAGCCAGTCCTCCTCCCTTACAGCTGTTCTGTCTGTGCGCAGCAGATGAAAATGATCCATTGCGATCACGGAGTCCGGGATATGTGGGGTGAAAAGCATGATGCTTTTGTCTCTGTACTCCTGTTGATATCGTGCAAGCGTCGCCAGCTCGTCCGTCTTGTTGGGAAAAGATCTTCCATTTCTACTCTGAGCTGTGAAAGCCCTGCCCGCAGGGAGGAGTCCCTGATAAAGGCCTGTCTTTGTTTAAACTATTTGTTTACCCTGCCCTGTTTCACCTTATACTAATCTGTTGTTATTATGTTAGCCCTGTGAACAGTCATATTATATTTGGAAAGTTCATTCTGTCTTCTTGTAATTATTAACTTGAGTGATTCTTCTAATAAGACAATTTGTAAATAGCTCTAAGCTCACCTACCTTCCTTGTTTCGGTGGGAGGACTTCCGCCTTCGTCAGAGGTGATGTCTGATGATGTGACGTGTCTCTTATCAGATGTTCCCAGGTGTGTTCAACTTGACAGATCTATCAAATTGACCACGCCTGCCCCCGCGTGGTGGTCTCTGAAGAAGTGAGTCCCATGTGTGAGCTAAGGTAAAAGCTCCCTCGTCTCTGCTGATGGTCCCTGTGTCCCGCTTCCTGATTTCAATTGCCTTTCGCATCCATCATTTGTACGTGTGTTCCTCAGTTCCAACTATTTTTGCGCTGTCCCAGTCCATGATGTGGTTTTCTCTTTTGCAGTGGTCAGATATTGCAGATTTCAGATTTGACTTTGTTGAAAGCCCATTTTGGGTAGCAACAAGCTGAGAGAGTATTCTGGGCATGTTTTTCCTCCTTTTTCTTCCCCTCTGAGCTGATTGGTACTTTGTGGGCTCTGTGTTGTAATATCTTGATCACACCCAGCTTGTGCTGCAATGGGTGGCTAAAGTTGAAGAGTATGTACTGATCTGTGTGGGTAGGTTTCCTGTTTACTTCTATCTGGAGCTTGCCGTCCTCTCCTCTGATTGTGGAACAATCAAGAAAGGCTTGAAAGGTGATGTTGCAGTCCACTGCATTAATATGCACCGAGAACGCGTCCAAGTCTTGTTTCTTGATCATCACAAAAGTGTCATCCACGTATCACTGCCAAGGCTTGGAGGTGTCCCCAAAAAGGAGGTCAAAGCCTTCTTCTCAAACTGCTCTATTTACAGGTTGGCTACGATGGGAGAGACCGGAGAGCCCATAGCAAAAGTGGGCTTAAAGTGTTCCTGGAATTAGAAGTAAGTTGTGTTAAGAAGACAGATGTCTAGTAGTAGATGTGTTCTGGTGTAAGTTTGGTTCTTTCCTGTAAGGTGGAGTCCTCCTGTAGTCTCTTCCTCACCGCTGTCACTGCCTCAGAGGTGCAGGTGAACAAAGACACAACATCATACAAAACCTTTACGTCCTCTGGGTCTATTTGGAGATGTTTCACCTGGTCGACAAAGTACTGTGTTTTGCACATGCTGTTCTATGTTCCCCAGCAATGGAGCCAAGATTGTGGTCAGGTGCTTGGCTATATTGTATGTGCAACACACAATGGGTCTGAGTGGACCATTCTCTGAGTCTGATCAGGACATTACAGCTGAGAAGGGAAGAAGAAGGAGGAAAAACGTGTCCAGAATCCTCTCTCAGCTTGTGGATACCCAAAATCCATAAGTCAAAGTCAAACGAGCCAAAAAACAGGACAAAGGGGAAATAGAACTAAGAACATGACAATCCTGTTTACTTTACCTGGCAATACTTTAAAACAGAAACGGGTCGACCTGAAGGATAAGATGGCTATACACAAACAGAGCAATGTAGTGTATTCAATAGATTTCAGTGAGGACGGCTGCAAAGAACGGCACATAGGTGAGACTAAACAGCCACTGCACAGAAGGCTGTACCAGCACAGAAGTCATGCAACAAGTGGGCCCCAAAGTGCAGTACATTTGGATCGTAGAGCCTCAAACTTGTTTGAAGACAAGATTCTGAGCAGGGAGAATATTTGGTTTGAAAGAGGAGTAAAGGAAATCTTTTTAAGAGAGAATCCTTCTTTAAACAGGTGGTTTAAGATTCAGTATCTGGTATAAATCAATAGACCAGTCATTTGCTAATCAGGTACTCAACAGTGACGAGGGAGCTACAGCCAGCGAACAAGAGGACTGTTCACATAATAACAATTGATTAGTTTCAGGGCTTTCACAGCTCAGAGTAGCAGACCAGTTCTACTAATTGAGAATGATTTTCGGATGGAGGTTGAAGTGTCGTGATTTTCAAAACAGCATCATATGATGCTCCTGGACGAATGCGGGATTACACCAAATAACTAAACCTCAGCTAATTTATAGTTATGGTTTAACACATTTCTGCTTGATTGACTTGATATCATCTGTTGTTATACGGGATACTGAAAAGAAGAAAGAAAGAAGAAAAAGATATTAATTTTCTCATTATCGTCCACCCTGGCTTTGATCCCTAATATTAATACTCCTTCTTTTGCTACAAAGGTTAGAAATAGGAAATTGTAAATAACATAAATGCTTAAGAGAAGGGTTTAGGTGGAAAATTAAACACAGTTTTGCTTTAGGAAATCTAAACAAATTATAACTTTTTTTTGTTAAAAGGATTTGATTTACTTTTTTTCTTAGTAGTAACCTCAGCCGAGATTGTTTTCATGCACTATTTTTTTTTCTTTTCTTTTTTTTCTGTTTTTCAAATCTACACTACTTTCATTCTAACACACTGTAACTGTAAACACAGTAGAGTCTGTAAGCTTGCGCTGTGTGTCTAGCAGGAAGCAGAGACGATTGCGCTTCTCTGGGGCAGTTGGCTGCAGGCTGTGCCCCTTCCCCCTGGGCTCGCTGTCAGACTGTCTGCCCCTCTACGTGACTGATCCATGGTCTGTGAGAGCCAGTGCAGGCCGCCCGCTGCTGCAGATAACGCTAACGAGCTTCCTGCCATTACAGCTAATTGCCCGACGGCCCAAATCTGAGCAGACACCCAGGACGGGGCGCAACCCAGGAGTGTGTCCCACTGAAACTTTGGTTTATTGGACCAGAATATAGACAGGTAGGTTTTTATGAGGCAGTGTACATATGTACAGCTCAAAATTATATAGCTTTTGGGAATATTGCTAATCAGAAGAAAAAAACAATTGAAATGAAAAAAATTGATAAATGAACCTGAGTTATCCCATCAGACTAATGTGTGTTCTGTCTACATGCTGAGACTGATTACTTGAGACTAATGACATTTGCAGTACATAAAGAAAATTAAAAGGAGGATGTTTAGATGTTCCACTGTATGTTATCTGCCCATCAGATATATAGAGGCTTTATGTGGCCCCTGGGAGAACCGGAAATGGTCTTTGTCGACATCAAAGAATACAAGCATTGTCAAGCACATCTACACGTTTCACATATTAAAATACTTTTCTATAAATGAGGTGAAAATCGTGATTATTCAGGTCACAATGTAAGCATAAGAACTAAAAATTAATAATCATGATCGATTGTGACAATTTAAAAATCAAACTATAGTCCATAAATTCATTTAAATGTTAATAGCACAATTTATTTTATTAACCTTAATTTAACCAGGATAGTTCCACTGAGATTAACAATCTCTTTTTCAGGGGGGTTCTGGCCCCAGAGGGGAGGAGCCTATTGTACATGTTTTTAGCAGAAACCTAAGCAGACACGGGGAGAACATGCAAACTCCACACAGAAAGGCCCTGGGCCCTTACATAAAGTTTGATTTAGTAAAGCTGGTCACAATCTTGAGCATAACGTGTAAAACAGTGGAAAAAAAACAAGAAGATTTCACTGTTTGGTCATGTCTATGTAATCATGAATGATCATTAAATCGTGTTGTTTTTTTCTCACAGTAATTGTGACATTATAATTTGATATTGTGACACCTAAGTACAACATAGACATGCCCTTTGTGGGGAGAAAAAGTAGAATTGTCCTGTCAAGTGCTCTTGTGTAATGTGTCTTGCTCAGCATCTTATAAAACTAACAGAAAAATTAAGATCCAGTTGATCAAAACATGACTGATCTCTGTTTGTGCATGGTTCAAGGTGGAGGAAGCCTGTCAGACTTGGAACAAATTAATGATACAAACTTTTAGAAGATCATAGTGTCTGTATTGGTCCCACAATGTCGTGTGCTGATGAGGAAAGAGCATCAAAGTGCAGTGGCATCCTGTGGGGCAGCCGTGGCAGGATGAGGAGCAGAATGCGAGGTGGGTGTCCTGGAGCAGGCACCACAGGGTCTGCAGATACTACGCAAACCACACACACTGTAAAACGAAAGGCCTTGGTGTAATTGGACCAGTGTCAGGGCCCAGGGGGGAGACAGGGGAGGGGCACACAAACGTGCTCATCAGATGCTGACATGTTTTATCCAAAATATTCACTTTGTGACAATTACATGCATTTGAATGTAAAACATACAGTATATACAGTATAGTTACTTATATTTTATTTGAAACCACATTTACTGTAGAAGTATAAAGTCGAATACATTGACTGTCTCCTAAAAACTTTTATCTCAAAACTAAAGCTGAAGTAATTATTGATATTTTTGCATATTCTACAGTTTATTAGATGGTGAAGTGCAGACAGAAACAACAATGACTTTTTCATTATGAGAACTATATTTTCTTTCCTGAAGAAAGGCATTTTGGCCTGCCTGTTCCTCTCTCTGTAGGCCTTGATTTCGGCCAACTCTTGCTCTCTCTTTTTCCATTGGAACACCCCATTAAGATCTCCCTTAAAATGGTGTCTATTCCTTTAATTTTGGGGGTTGTTTGGAGGCAAATGCAGTTTTTAATCAAGTGGGTTTTCTGCTCATAGACGTGCACCCTGTCACTCGACTGTCTGATAATAACAGGGAACATTGCCTCACAGATTTTTCAGAATTATAATCTGTGTCTGGTTTCTTCAAGTGGCCTCTACCACAATAACCTATAGGTTGTTCTGTAAAATATAGCCTATTCATTCAATTCTAACAAACTGATTCTGTTTTAAGGAGCATAGACTTTTCAGTTTGTCTGCCCCCTGCTTGTCTCCATGGATATATATCGTGCAGTACAACTAAAACCATACTGTGAAACTTTCCAAGCAAAGCAGTAACACCTCCATGGAGACAAATCCTCCATCAGAAAAGGACACAGAGCAATTCGATGTAATATTGTTTTATTGCACCCCTATTTTATATTATATTGTGGTTGTTTTACTATTTCTGTGAACAAATCAAACACATCCCCCATATATCAACATAGACAAGGGACTCATATTTCTTATGTTGCATAAAATATGAATACTGACCTACTTTGAAAAGAGGGGACTTGTGTAAATGAAAATCTTTGATACCAAACTGAAGTTGTACACATATTTAAGGTTGAATTGCAGTTGAATTATCTCTTCACTCAGACAACAGCGTGTGAATGCAGATATATAAATATAATATCAAAGTATGAGCTTCATTATTACCCATTTATTTTATTGAGTCTTTCACATGTTGTTATAGTTTGTAATATTCTGCATAATACCTGAGATCGGGCGCCCGACCGGACTTATCCCACAGCTGTCACCGCTGGATTGGCTCTGGGCTTTTGTCCTGGTTGGTGGCTTGTTCCCCCACTCTGCCAGTCCTGAACCTCCACCTGCCTGTGCTCCACCTGTCTGTGCTCCACCTGTCTGTGCTCCACCTTCCTGTGCTCCACCTGCCTGTGCTCCACCTCCCTGTGCTCCACCTTCCTGTGCTCCACCTGTCTGTGCTCCACCTCCCTGTGCTCCACCTGTCTGTGCTCCACCTGTCTGTGCTCCACCTGTCTGTGCTCCACCTTCCTGTGCTCCACCTGTCTGTGCTCCACCTTCCTGTGCTCCACCTGCCTGTGCTCCACCTCCCTGTGCTCCACCTGCCTGTGCTCCACCTCCCTGTGCTCCACCTCCCTGTGCTCCACCTGCCTGTGCTCCACCTGCCTGTGCTCCACCTCCCTGTGCTCCACCTGTCTGTGCTCCACCTGTGCTCCACCTGTCTGTGCTCCACCTGTCTGTGCTTCAGCTCAGATTCAATGTCTAGAGCACCTCTGGAACTTTCAGATGTGTCTGTATAGTGTTGTGTAACTTCGTATGAGATTAATAATAATAATATGTGCCGGACGTGTGGTTCTTTTTGTGAATTATTATAACAATAATTATTATTATTGTCGATGTAAACCCTCATTCGTCCAGGTGTGGTCCATCGTAGAAAGGATTTCAGGGGTTGTCATCCGGACGTTGTTTGAAGATCGAGACGTTTCGACTTTTATCCAAAAGTCATTGTCAATCAGAGAGCTGGTATGGGAACTCGGGCTTATATGCTACTTTAAGTTGTGAGAGTCCTGCCCCCAGGGAGGAGTCACTGAACACCTGTCTACGTTTGGAAAATTGTTTGTTTGTCACCTGAGACTTGATTAATAGGTCTGCTTTGTTTGATTAATAGTTCGCCTCACCTAGTTTCACCTGTGGCTAAGGTCTATTGTTCTATTGATAGCTGGCTGTAGCTCCCTCATCACTGCTGATGACCTCATTAGCATTTGACTGGTCTATTGATCTGGACCAGGGTGTTAGGAGGCTGTCATAAATCTTAGCCAAATTAAATCTTAAGCCCCCATTCCTGTTTAGAGAAGGATTCTCTCTTTTTACAAAAATGGCCTCCTTAACTCCTCTTTCAAACCAGTTCTTCTCTCTGCTCAATATCTTCACCGCACTGTCCTCAAACGAGTGATTTGTAGCTTTTAGGTCCAGATGGACTGCACTTTGCGGTCCCGTGGAGGTCGATCTTCTGTGTTGGTACAGCCTTTTGTGCAATGGCTGTTTGGTTTCTCCTATGTAACGTTCTTTACAACTGTCCTCACTGCACTCTATCGAATAAACTACATTGCTCTGTTTCTCTGTCGGCCTCTTGTCTTTCTGGTGGACCAGTTTCTGTTTAAGTGTGTTGCCAGGTTTGAAATAAACAGGGATGTCGTGTTGTCTAAAAATCCTTTGAAACTTCTCAGACAGGCCCGAGACATAAGGGATAGAGACCCCCCTCCTGCTGGGGTCTTTATCCTTTTTGTCCTGTTTCTTGGCTCTTCTGACTTTGTTAAAGGCCCAGTTGGGATAACCACAAGCTGAGAGGGCACGTTGGACGTGTTCTTCCTCCTTCTTTCTCCCCTCTGAGCTGGTGGGTACTTAATTAATAATTATATTAATATACCATTCCAACATTCTTGAGTTACATTTCTTTCTTTACCCCTAGACCATGACTAATTTGTAACACACGATCTGTCCTTTTTCCAAATTGTATTTAATCAGAATCAGAATCAGAATTACTTTTATTTATCCCCAAGGGGAAATTCTTTTTGTTACATGTGCAACCGACCAGTAGTGACAGTAAAGTATTATAAACAAAATAAGATATATATAAAATAAAAATAAAATACAATCGATCTATAATGGTCAACCCCATTTAACTTAACTTATAAAGTCTCTTTATTAATCAACTAAACCCCCGATATGAACAATTTACAATAAGCTTAACTATACCATCCTTGTCTGTTTATGTCTGACTGCAATATAATTATGTGTATTGAATTAAGTGCATTGCTCTGCTATGAAATCTGTTCATAAAATCCCTGTATCCTGTAGATATGTCTCCCTCTTGTGGAAAAAGGTGGATTCCACAACGTCAGGGTTCCTCTTCATAACTGACCTGTGTTGAAAAAAATGTAGGGATTGAAAATCATATTTTTTATATATTTATTTTCAGTATTTGTTGCTTTGTGTGGTTTATTTTTAGATCATGTTTTTTTTTTTTTTAAGTTACTCATTACTTGTCCAATACATTATTCCAGGGGTGTCAAACTATGACCCAGGGGCCAAATACAGCTTGAGACCATTTTTTTGTTGCCTCTCAGGCCCCCTGCTAAATTTACCGAAACAATTATAGGCAGTACTTTTACTGATTTGTTTTTATACCACTATATTTGTTATCCCCAATTTTCTGATATTGCAGTCAGTTGAGGCTCCAGGGCAGAGTGAATCTCTCTCCCTCCAGCTCTTTGTTGATGATGGAGCTGAAACGACTCAGCTGCTCAGAGGTAAAGTGTTTTTTCCAATCTCCAGCGACACCTGCAACACCAACATTCATGAGACTAAAGCAAATTTAAGGGTACGCCTTTTAAAATACTGACCTTTTCTGAAAAATTGAGACTTTTCAGAGTTCATGACAATTTGTGGTACCAAACTAAAGTTGGACATTGGATTGTTTTTCATCATTTCAAAAGTACATCTCTCTGCTATCTTATGGATCACTTCAGTGCTCAGATTCTTCCCCAGGAAACTAGAGATCTTTCTTAGAGCAGCAGGAAGGTCCTGCAACAAATTAAGGTTTAAATGTGGAGATACAACATTTTGCCTTTCTTTTTGTATACCTGCTTCATTTCTTCATAAGTGATGTACATGATGCGATCTCCCAGATTGGTGTGTCTCCAGCTCTTTACATGATCAGTCCATTTTCCAAACATCACTAAAAGCAACACACAAATGCAGTGTAACCACTTGAGTGTTTTGGACTAAAACCACTTACATTTTCCCTCCAGAAATTTGTCCAAAAACTCTTCAAATGTTCCCGGATCTTCCAGAAATGCTGCCATCTGATGGAAGTAATATGAGGACACAACAATGTCTTTGGGGTTCCTCATCATGTAGATAATCTGCAAGGGAACAAACAGACACATCAGTGATGACCACTAATCTCAGTGGTATGTATAGTCATTAAATGACAATGACAAACAGGTAACATTTTGTACATTGTAACAACATGTAACCCAATCCCTCTAAAGCCCTTACTGTCATGTATTTACAGTTATTACATGTTACTAGCTACAGGACAATAAATAGCCACACTTTCTTACCTTTGCCTTGGACTGATAGAAGGAGGCAGGCATGAGGTCATAGAGGAAATGTGTGACCAGCGCTCGAGGAGGTTTGAGTTGGTCCACTACGAGGGCTAACCTGGTCTCCTCCAACCATGGGACCCTGTCCCAGTTAGGGATGGTCTGGATTGGGGTCAGATCTCCATTATTTAGGATCAGAGGGAGAATTTCCTGCATCCAGACTGTACCTGCAAAAAAAAAAAAAAAAAGTTTATATAATACATAACAGTTTCATTGCTTGGAGAAAGAAATATTTTAAACATTATATTACATCATTTTGAAATGCATAACATTTGCCTTTTAAATATTAAGCAAAGTATAGTGTTCAGAAGCAGTTTGTAGTTGTTGAAGTAGTTTAGCATGAGTTACATCCTCAGAGTCCTGGATGTAACCAGTGTCAGAGCTGAGATCTTTAAGAGCCCAGTGTGCCTTTGGCTCTTCTGTGTGACTAAGACATGCTTTCTCAGTTTCCTTTGGTCAATACACCACCAATATCAGGAGAGTGTGTTGATTTCTTCCAAAAATCATGTAGCCATTAGACCTCTGTGAGTTTGGGTGGTATTGGGCTATACAAAAATGAATGATGTGCATCTGCTCTGAGCCTGTGAGTAAATCTGTTAATACAGAGGGGGATAAGGTTCATCACATAAATGTGTCTTAAACTAAGTAAAATTGCTATAATAAACAAGCTTAGCTTGTCTTAAACAGAGACGCCAACCCTATCATCATTAGACCAATTATAACTCTTATCAACATTTTTTATTTATTTATTTTTATTTAAGGAAAAGGGGGAACAATGCATATTAATGAACATTTACACAAATGTAAATATGCCAGATTATAGCCCAAGGCTAATTTCGATCTGCAGACCCCCTGGCAGGTTAACAGAAAGATAAGAACATAAATACAGTACACTTCAGTTAATCAGAGACAGAGACAACAAGGTTTTATCATGTTAGTTACAACTACAAACATTCACCAGAAAACAAGTCGAAGAGTCACAGACAACAGTTAGGACCATATCTGTATTGCACAAGCCCTTCTACTGCAGAGTCCTATTGCACACACCCCTACATTGCACTGATCCCTATTGCACACACCCTTTTTTTGCACTGATCCCTATTGCACACACCATTATTTTGCACTGATCCCTCTTGCATTTTGACATGGAGATTTAGTTGATAAGCGTATGTTGCACATGAGTAAGTTTTCACACATTTCAGCTCACATGTTTGTGTCTCTCTCAACCATGATTTTAAATGTTTCTTAAAAGTAGGAAAACTTGTGCTTTCCCTCACTGAGAGTGGAATAGTATTCCAGAATGTTACACTGTGGTATGACCAGACGTTTTGGGAGAAGGCAGTTTTATATATATTTTATTATATTTTATTCATTGCTTTATGTTGCACCTCACGCCGAAGCAAGTTCCTATGTTTGTGAATTTTTGATCACTGACAATGGCAATAAATCGTTTCTGATTCTGATTTGCCTGAATGGTAGCTCACAGTCTGATGGTGGATCGAGTTATTCTTGATCCAGCAGAGCTGACAGATTTTGGTTTGATAAAAATCATTCAATGGTGGAGGCGCCATACCATGTAGGACCTTATAGATCAAGCAGGCCGCTTTAAATTATTTAAAGTTTACAAAATTAAACAAATTATATTTATCAAGAATTTGGCAATGGTGGTAAGAAAAAGGTTTCTTATCTAGGATTTTCAATGCTCTTTTATAGCATGCTTCAATGGGTCCAATAACAGAAAGACTTGTGTAGGACCAGCTTGTGATACAGTACTCGATATGAGACATTGTGTGCAAAAATGTGACTGCTGCTTTATCAGATAAGGATGACCGAATATGTTTAAAATTTCAAATATTAAAATTGATAGTTTTTACTTTTTTTTTTTTTTAAACTTTCTTACACTAGCGGTTTAAGCATCGACGTTGGAGTTATTTTTTACGTGGGTGAAGTGGGTTCGAGACCCATCCACTTATTTCTTGTTGATCAGTTTAAAGTGTTGTCATAAACGAGGCAACTCATGATCACGTGCACTTTTAAGCCTATATTTACTTGAGTATCAATTGCCACTGGATTGATCTTTATCATGTCAGGCGCAAGTTTGACTGGAGTCAGAATTGCTCTTGTCGGTTCAGTCAGTTACATGGGGACAATATCTTGGCGTGCATATGCCTGATGCGGCCTGATGATGGCGCACCTTATGTTTACAAATCACAAGCTGACGTGATCACTCCGAGAACCTGAACACCGGCTTCAGATAACAGCGAGGTCACGAAATCCCAGGTTAAAGGACCAGGATTTATTTCCACATCACCCGCAAGTAGTAGAATAATTGCGAGGCTTGTGAGTCCAGCGCAGTATCCCGGTGGTTTAGGTGGTTTTTGTTGGTTTCCCATGTGAGTTTGTCACAATCAATGAGCCTCACGTACAGGACATATTTGCTCCTTAGTGCAGGGCTTGCTTTGCTTTTTGGATAGTGTACTAGAAGGGTACACAAGCAGCCAGAGCGTTGCAGTACAGATTACCAGAAACAACAGAGATGAAAATGGCGTTTTTCTGTGTGCTTTGTAGAGTTTTTGTGGCAACCTTGTAGGACCTGCCAGCCTGCGTGCCTGCTCAGCGTCCGCCATCTTATCTCTTCACATCTTAGTTTCATATTACTTAATGTAAGATTATTTCATTTTTGTTGTAAGAAAGTACCAGAATTTGCAAATTGTTTCATAAGTTTTAAAGTCATTTATTAAACTAGCTCCTCGTTCAGCAGGAAGAAATTTTAACCTCGGTCATATAAAAGGCAAATTTCCATACTGGAACAGAATCACATTAGTTTGACCCCTTTCAATAGTTATATAATATGAAAATATGTTTTCATTTATTTTTATGAAATCACGGTATTTTTCTCAAAATATGACTTTTTTGTGTTTGTGTTCTCCTTTACATTTCAGTGTTTTATGACGTGTAAAAAAAACTAGACTAGAAAACGCTACTCTATAAAATATTGATGATGAGATGAAAACCCCAAAAGCCAAGTGTGACCTCATGCACTTTAAAATAGACCTTTGCAGCTTTATTATCAAGTTTAGTGGGAGATCAAGAGTTTTTGTGCAAAAAAAGTAGCATCCATTTTAGTGCGCTCAAGACGTCAAAAGTAACACTTGGTAGTTCTAGTCTTAAAATTATTTATCATCAGCGTTAGTTACTTAATTGTCCTTTGATGGAGTGCATGAGTGCTGCTGTGTTCTTCAAATGAGGCATTGCTGCTTAAAGATTGTTGATACATTCATCCTAAATTTAAAGGTTTAAAATGAAGCATTACCTGACTTGGGGTACGTCACAGCAAAAACATCCGTGTCCTCCACAGTGAAGTTCTCTGCAAACTCCAGGCTCTCCTTGCTGTGAGAGGGAAGTGGGGGCACCAAGATGCCACGGTATTTGATATACTCGAGAGAAGACATGACTTAGTTTGATTTTTAATCTGAAGTAAGGAGATTTATACTGTCCAGCAGAGAAAGGGAGGGCGGGAAAAACTACAGAACTAATCACAACACCTGATGACAAAAATGGAAATAATCACAAAAACGGAACAACTTCATAAACTTTCATGAATACAGCCCTATTTTTGAATGCAGTCTGATAAGTGAAGGAATAAATGTCATGCACTCAGGTACCCAAGGTGCACATAGGCTATCAGTTGTATCAAGAAAGATGGCCATCATAAACAAAAAGTAATAAACAACCTCCTAACATTATCATAACCTCTCAGAATAAAAAAGTCCTTTGTGTTAGTGCCCAGATCTTCTCAATAAAGGGCCAAATAGGCCTCTTTTCAAAATGTATTTTTCACATTTTAAATTCTTTTTCTCTGCCATGCAAATTGTTCCAATATGGTTGTTTGACTTTGTATTTCTTTTTACTGTGATTTCTATTTCGTTTTGGTCTGCATTTATCCATTTCACTGTAGAAACTGTGTTTGTGCAAAGCCATTCATAGAAATTCTTTACATTATCTTGTTTTTACCCATTTTCTAATTGGTCTATTATATCATCCAGAACTTTATAACAGACCTCAGATTTCAAAATTATCATGCAAGTTTCTAAACAGATGCCTGAGCCACTTCAACTTACTCCTCGTGACTTGGAGGAGCAGCGGCTCTATTCCAAGTTCCTCCTTTGTGACTGAGCTCCTTCACCCTATCTCCAAGGGAGTGCCCACATCTGTGATCTTGGTGTTTCCATCAGTGCCTAAATCTCATGATCATAGGTGAGAGCAGGATTGACCTGTAAATTGAGATCTTCTTCACTAGATCTGCACCGATCTGTCTGACAATTTCACACTCCATCCTTCCCTCAAGACCCCGAGATACTCGAATTCCTTCACTTAGGGCAAAGACTCTCCATCCACCCAGAGAAGACAAACCACCTTTTTTCAGGCTTGAATTTGGAGGAGCTGATTTTCATCGCAGCCACTTTACACACCTGCAAACCGTCCCAGTGCATGCTGTTGATCCTAGTTTAATAAAGACTTCAGGACAACCTCAAGATGAGATCCTGTGGTCCCCAAACCCAAACCCGACCTCTGACTGCACCTGTAAATTCTGTCCATAATGAACAAAACTGGTGACAAAGCGCTGGCCTAGCAGAGTCCAACATGCACTGGGAAAAGGTCTAACTTACATCTGGCAATGGCCCTCTCCAGATCCACAAAGCACATGTGGCCAAATAAAAACCACACTGCTCCTCCTGAATCAGAGGTTTGACTATCGGTTGGATTCTCCATTCCAGTACCTTGGTGTAGACTTTACCAGGGAGGCTGAGGAGTTTGATCCACCTGTGATTGGAACACACCCTACTATCACACGATGTTGCAGAAACATGTCAGCCAAGACAGTCCCACAACATCCAGAGACTTAAGATACTCAGGGCGAATCTCATCCACCCCCGGAGCTTTGCCACCAAGGAGCTTGCCTACAACCTCAGTGACTTCAGCTTGGGTAATAAAGGAATCCGCCTTCGAGTCCTCAGTCTCTGCTTCCTCCTCGGAAGCCATGACGGTGGCTTTGAGGAGATCCTCAAAGTATTCCTTCCACCATCTGACAATATCCCCAGCCACGGTCAACAGTTCTCACCCGCACTGTAAACGGGCACCTGAGACCTTGCGACCACACCTACGAGCCGTTGCATCCACAATGGAGTTGGAGAACATGGTCCACTTGGACTCAATATCCCCACTATCACCCGAGATCTGGGAGAAGCTCTCGTGGAGGAGGGAGGTGAAAACCCTGCTGACTGAGGGCTCTGGGTAGATAGATAAATACTTTATTAATCCGGAGAGAAATTGCATTGCAGTCTGTTGCTCACATTCATACCACATACATACTGTAAAAAGAAAGACAAAGACTGTTGGGAAGACGTTCCAAATAAACTCTCATGATATGCTTGGGCCTTTGTGCACCCTTGTGCTTGAACATGGTGTTCCTTATGGTCCAATAATTGAACACCACTCGGGTTAAGCATCTACTTATATAGCTGGCTGTAACTTTTTATGCTTTTTTGTGATCTCAAGAGATCTTGATGTTCCTTTGTCCACAGTGTGCAACATAATCAAGAAATTTGCAACTCATGGTAAATTGATAAATAATGTATGAAAGGTTGTAACACAGGATAGTCTGGATGGTGGAAAAGCCCCAAACAAGTAAGCTCAGGGTGCATCAGTGTCAGCGCCAACTATCTGTCAGAATTTGAATGAAATGAAACACTATGGCAGAAGACCCTGATGGACCCCATTACTGACACCGAGACATACAAAAAGCAAGACTTCAGTTTGCCAAAATGTATGTGAGTAATCCAAAATCATTCTGGGAAAACATCTTGCGGATAGATGAGACCAAGATAGAGCTTTTTGGTAAAGCACTCATTCCACTGTTTACCGAAAACGGAATGAGGCCTACAAAGAAAAGAACACAGTACCTACAGTCAAATATGGTGGAGGTTCATATATGTTTTGAGGTTGTTTTGCCGCACTGGGTGCCTTGACTGTGTGAAAGACATCTTGAAATCTGAGGATTATCAAAGGATATTGGAGCACAATGTACGACGATCATGGGTCTTCCAACAAGACAATGACCCCAAACATACATCAAAAATCAGAAATGGATGGCAACAAAGCACTGAAGGCTTGTGAAGTGGCCAACAATGAGTCCAGATCTCGATCCCATTGAACACCTGTGGAGACAGCTTAAAATTGCTGTTGAGAAAAGGCGCCCTTCCAATATGAGAGACCTGGAGCAGTTTGCAAAGGAAGAATGCTCCAAAATTTCATTTCAAAAGGGTGTGCAACCAAGCATTAAGTTAAGAGTGCCATTAATTTGTCCAGCCCATTTTTTGGAGTTTTGTGTGAAATTATATAAAATTTTATTTATTTATTTATTTTTTATTTTTTTCAAATATACACAACAGAAACACATGTGAGTATAGCAAAAAAAAGTGGAATTGAGGGGAGAAATACTTCATTTTCTGGAAAAACACAGACTGCAGTCTGCTTGAACAAATTGCACAAACATTATATGTTTTTATTGAACACAACATTCACAGGGAAGGGTGGAAAAAAGTATCTGGGTTAATAAGTGGTTGGCCCTCCTTTAACAGCAATAGCCTCTTCCTGTAGTTAAAGATCAGACTTGCACAATGGTCAGGAGGAATTTTGGATCATTCCTCATTATTCTTAGGATGTGTGGTGGGAATCACTCTCTTGAGGTCATGCCAGATCTCAGTTAGGTTTTGGTCAGGACTCTGACTGGGCCACTCCAGGCGATGCAATTTCTTCTGTTGAAGTCATTCTGTTGTTGATTTGCTTCAATGCTCAGGGTCGTTGTCCTGTTGCATCACTCATTGTAGCTGCACCGGTTTAATGCTTTAACATCTCTTACTGATGTCTTTATTTTCTCTGTTACCGTTTTCTTGACACCGTGAAAACTAAAACAAGCAGAATAACAAAAACGGTGTCACTCTTCACATATTATACAAATTAGACAGGTATGTACAAAACAAATTAACATATTTTACCGTTTGCGCCTTGTAAACCATGTGCAGATTGGCTTGTACTTTGGGCCATGTCCCTCTTCTCCATGCGCCTTATGCTTTCCCATAATGCCACAGTTACTGCTCTCAACAGTCTAGTCATGTGACCCACATTGGTTATAATTACAAGGTAATATTACAATCTTAGACATTTGTATTGCTTTTAACAATTGAATATGTTTCCCACCTATTTTGTACAATAATATGAATTAAATAATACACAAAATGTTACTCTAAAATGAAATGTATTGTCGTAGAAAAATAAACAGAACTGTCTTAACAGCAGTTACTCTCATCCTCTGTTGAGCTCCAGTTGGCGGATGGATGGTCTTAAGTTTTTCTGCAAAATACCCCCTCCACTACATGTCACAGTTTGGATGAGGTTTTGATGTTGAGTGATGTGCCCTTTTATCCGAACAACTCAATTTTGGTTTCATTTGTCCATGGAATATTTAGCCAGCAGTGCTGTGGAACTCCATTTTTGTTTAATGTTTTCCTTATTGTAGATTTGTCAACAAAAATGTTAGCATGTGCCAGGCATTTCTGTAAGTGTTTATTTGACACGTTAGGATTCTTCGCACCTCACTGAGGATTCTGAGCTGTGCCTTTGCAGTCATTTTCACAGGACAACCACACCTAGGAAGAGTAGCAACTGTGCTCAACTTTCTCCATTTGTTGACGATCTGTCTTACCCATAGACCGTGGACACATGAACATCAAGGCTTTTAGAGATACTTTTGTAACTCTTTCCAGCTTCATGCAAGTCAACAATTTTTGATTGTTGATCTTCTGAAGAGGTCTTTTGAGTGAGGCATTGTTCACATCAGGCAATGCTTCTTAAGAACAGAAAACTCAAAACTGGGGAATGTTTTTTGTAGGGCAGGGCAGCTTTAACGAACACATCAAATCAAACTCATCACATGGACATGTTGTGTTCAATAAAAACATGAAAACATGTATAATTTTTGTGCTGTATTAATTTAAGCAGACTGTGTTTTTCTATTGCTGTGTTTTTCCTTCAGTAGCTTTTGGGGCATTTGACCCAGTGACCCGAAAGAACTTTACAATAATGCTCCCCTCCCTCAGGGCGACAGGGCTTAGCCCTTTGAAGCTTTTACTATTTTTAGGCTTTTTCACTGTAAAATTATTACCTGTTTTTCTAGCTTTTAGGGCATTTAACACACTGACCTCCAACCACTTTAGAACAACAGTCACCATTCATGGCTATTTGGCTCAGCCCTTTAAATTCTATTTTTTAAACTTTTTTTGTTTTTGCCATTTTAATGGTAAATTTAGCAGTTTTTCTTCAATAGCTTTTGGGGCCTTTGACCCAGTGTCCTCAAAGCACTTTAGAATAACAGTTCCCACTCTGGACTATAGGGCTCAGCCCTTTATATCTGCCTTTAAAAGCTTTTTTTTTTTTTTTTAGGGATTTTTCACTGTAAAATTACTTTATTACTTTATTACTTTTATACACTATTATTATTTCTAGAGAAGACGATGTGTCATTGAGGGAAGAAGCTGCAAACAACATTGAATAGTTGAACACAGAATGGGATTATGTCATGACTTTTATGGGAGAAAAACATCTTGTCTCTTAAAAAAAAAAAAAAAAGTATTCTACAAGAAAACGTACACAGCTGATGATGATATTTAACTTCCTGGGGGGCAGTAATGTACTAACCCTGCCTATGGCATTCTATTCTGTTGTTTTGTTTGTATGACACGTTTATTCTTTTTCATTATTTCCAATGATATTGCATCAATAAAATAAATAAATAAATAGATTTAAAAAAAAAAAAAAAAAAAAAAAAGGTCTGCCGGAACCATTGTAAGGTTCCGATGGTACGAGTCGGTGTCTATTCTGGGTAGGACTTTCCGTCTATCATTCATTCGGATTTTAGACTACGAGCTGTATTTCTGGCTACAAGTAAGATGTGTTTCAATTGCTGCGTTTTTTTTTTTTTCTTACATTTTGTTAGCTAACGTGAGACATCAATATATTGTTAGCATGTTTAGTTGTATACAATTAATGAAAGAGAGCTCTCTTCACCAGCGCATACACATCTCACATGAGCACTTGTTAGCACTAGCCGCAGCACTATCGACTTGAGCTTTATTTAGATTATAGAAGTATTTCCTACTGACAATGTCACAACAAAGTAGATTGTTAACATTGTTTGGAGTGTGTGCTGTGTTGGCTCATTTTGAAGTGAACCAAGTCTAAATATTTTTTTTGCCACAAGAAATAAATAAGAGTTAAATATGTTAAACAATTTTTCAGATCTACTTGTTTACTGTGTGTTGTTTTCTCTCTGCAGCTGAAGTGTCCGATCAAGAACCATGACTTTATTTCATTTTGGAAACTGCTTTGCCTTGGCCTATTTCCCGTACTTTATAACCTACAAGTGCAGTGGGCTGTAAGTGTGTCTATGTAATCTTCTGAACAATGCAGATTAGACTATTTATGTACGCTACATTTGTGCTTAAGGGGTGTCAGCAGTTTGCAAGAGACATAAGCTACTTAAAACAGCACTATCTGTAGAGGGCGCTACACTGCCATGGTACAGCAATGTTACGTAACTCTCTTGCCTATTTCTTACGTTTGTCTCTGCTAATTGTAGACTGTCAGGTAAAGGGATTTCACAGTTTTCTGTCTTCTTGACAAGCACTACAAAATGTAAATGATTCCCAGGTTTGAAAGTGATAACAGCACACTTTACACTACTTTATATGACAGAAGAGGTACAGCAACATGAAACGTAGTCATCTTCCCAAACCACCCTTCTCCCTTGGCTTTTGCATTACTCACTACAATGCACCATTGAAATGCAAGTGGACTGGTCAAGTGTATGGGTTTAGAGCAGGTGTGTGGGTGTTTAAAATTGCAATAAAAACTGCAACTTATAATTGAGGTCTAAGGGCCAACAAAAATGTATATGAGTGCAGCATTTTGCCCCTGAGCCATAATTTGGACACCACTGGTTTAGAGCAAAGGAGGCCGTTTGGGAAAGACCTGTGGTAAGAGGGTGTTAGAGCCATACTAGAAATGATCAGGACCAGGACTCAAACAAATGACGTTACTTGATGCCTTAGACCACTCACCACTTATGAACACACAAGGGCAAACCGCATCTTCGTATGGTAGATATGTCTTGAGTTAAAATTGCTCCCCCAAAAACTGTTTTCTGTAATGTAACAAACATGGCTCTTAAGTATTAGTAAAAATTAAGCATTGATCACGCAATATGTTTTCGACATGTCTTTTGGCATGCTTTTATTAAATATATGTTTTGCAGATAATTTCTGAGTCAAACTGGCTGTATGTTCTTTCTTCAGGTCAGAGTACAATGCTTTCTGGAGGTGCGTTCAGGCCGGAGCCACCTATCTTTTTGTGCAGCTATGCA
The DNA here is from genome assembly GCA_019453435.1 of Rhinogobius similis. Lineage (NCBI taxonomy): Eukaryota > Metazoa > Chordata > Actinopteri > Gobiiformes > Gobiidae > Rhinogobius > Rhinogobius similis. The sequence goes on along the minus strand of CM033626.1, from coordinate 21,471,212 downwards.
AGGCAAGATAATTGTATTTCTCCCTTCTTATACTTTATAAACCGCAAAATAATTGATACAACCCTGCTCAAAGTCTTAAGCCCAAAGAAAAATATTTTTTTTGGTTTATTGTCTGTCACTGCATCCCAGTTACTTGTCACTGGATCTGCAAGAGAGGAGCTTCAAAGTCCCTTAAACTTTGAGCACCAAATACTGTCTTAAAAATTGATTTCTTTGGTCAAGATTTAGAACTGGCTGTATTCCCACCACTGTCTCTGCGTGCTGTTCAAGTTCATTTGTCTTTGCTTCAGATGTTATTCTTAGCAACATTTTTTCCTACATGGGAAGGAGGAGCCGGCGTTTATGACTTTGTTGGGGTATGTTTTACATGAGTAGTTATTCTTTTTTTCCACTTTTTATGTCATGTGAATGAAAACGTACCTTGTTTTGTCTCCAGGAATTTATGAAAGCAACAGTAGATTTAGCCGACCTGCTTGGCCTCCATCTGGTCATGTCTCGTAATGCTGGTAAAGGAGAGTACAAAATCATGGTGGCTGCTATGGGCTGGGCAACTGCTGAACTCATAATGTCCAGGTGATTTGTACGAATTTAGCTTGGTATTCATTGTGACCTCAAAGTGGCTGGATTATCACACTAATTAAAATCATGTTAACTCTTTTATTTGATGTTCAGATGTCTTCCTTTGTGGGTTGGAGCCAGAGGCATTGAGTTTGACTGGAAATACATTCAGATGAGCTTTGACTCCAACATTAGCTTGGTAAGTATCTTGATTTATGTTCTAGTTATTATTATGACTTTAATCTGATCTTGAATGTGTTTAGGTCCACTACATAGTAATGGCAGCAGTTGTGTGGATGTTCACCAGATACGACCTGCCTAAGAGCTACAGGCTGCCAGTCACAGTGCTGTTGGCTCTGTGCGTCTACAAGGCATTTCTCATGGAGTAAGCGCTAATCGGACACATACCAGACAGATCATCATAATTAATCACATAAAGAATAGAAATGGCATTATTTCAGTAATATGATTAGTTTAGCTTAACTCTCCAAATCCTGGCGTTGTCATTGTCCAAATGTAACAGAAACAACCTTGTCAAGGGTTTTCCACAGCTTCATTGTTCCTTACTGTGGAAAGAAATATTCCATACACAATTTACAAAATTATTTTTGATAAGTTTATTGCACAAAGGCTATACACATTCTTTACATAGAATATGACAATGAAGAATATTTCAATAAATTTGTTCACTTATCGCTATTATATAACATTATGGCTAGGGATGCACATATTCTGACACTGGGATTGAATATCGGAGCCATTACAGACACATTTGCTGAATCGGGTATCACTCACAACATTGTTCAGCCGATATCCTGGTTGGGCCTTTAAATTGATGTAATAAGACAATTTATTGGCCTTTGATGGTTCAGAATATCTCAATGTTGGAGCTATAGTTAGTTGAAGGATAAAGATTTACACAACCCATTTGGATTTGTTTTGTTATTCATTAGTTTGGTTTCAAGGAAAATCTCTGCAGTGGTTGATATTGGGTATTGGCAGATATTTGAAGCCACAAAATCGCAATAAGCTCTGAAAAAGCTGTATCAGCTATATTTCACTTCAATCTACACAACATGTAAGAAAGTTTCCTACAAACAGTTTGACAATGTTGTACATGTATATTTGTACTGTATATTGCCCATAGATTATGCATTATCTTACCTTCTGTGTGCTGTGTTCTTTTTTTTAGGTTGTTTGTTCATGTTTTCCTGTTGAGCAGCTGGACCGTCCTCTTGGTAAAAGCTGTGGTGACTGGTGCCATCTCACTTTGTTCACTCTTTCTTTTCGTCACCTTGGTTCACAGTAACTAAATATTTCACAACCATCAGAGAAAAGACTTTACAGACACATCTACAGCGCCAAGATGGTTGACTAAGAAACAGTATCAAGTGACTCTTGAGTCCTGACATCTTGAGATTTATATGCTGCATTGCCTTTGCTGGCTTTGTGTCACTTTTTTATTATTAGGGTATAATCTGTGATAAAATTAGACGAGTAGAGAGATTGCTAACTCACTATCTGAAAGATAGTTGTGTGTGTGTGTGTGTGTGTGTGTGTGTTAGAGTGATTTAAGTTAATATATTCATACCACAACAAAAATAGGCCTCTTTGCAGGACATTTTAAAATAATACCTGTTCAAACTATTGCCCTCAGATCTTTTTTGTTGGTGCTCAGGCAATTACTTTCTACTACTTCTTCTTACCATGGCATAAAGAGTACTTTTTATGGCTATTTTAGAGGGCTTGCCCCATAATAACCTGAGAAGCAATAGTTTTGGTGCAAGAAAGACATTCCAAGCCTGAGTAAGGGTGTGATCTCTTTGTCAAACCTCTACTGGAAGCACATTTTTGAATGATCAATTGCAATGACCACCAATTTGTGGCCCTCTGCTTCATGTATGTGATGAAAAAAGTTTAGGACTCCCTGGTATACATTAACTGAACTTGTATCTTTGCAAGTCATTGTGTTGTGTACAATAAACATAACTTTAATACAATACTCTCTTGCCTGTTTTTTTTTTTTTTCTTCCTTTTTTTCTGAGGCTGTTTCAAACGACGACGGCTCTCCCACACAGCTCAAGTTACATTTCCAGTGAGAAAAGAAAAGGGGGTTGCTTTAACAAATCTGTTCAAAGCTTGTAAGTAAAAGGATGTTTGAGATCTTGTATAAAAACATTTTCCATGTAACATTCAAATGTTGTGAATAGTGGTAAAAAGGAATAATTAGACAAGTTTTTTTATTCAACATCAGAGGGAATTTTTTTTAATGACCCTTTCGTCAATATTGTCCACCTCATTTCCTTTTTAATTTACTAATCTTTTGATCACTGTCTGCAATAACCTGCAATAACCTGGACACCACACTGGAGACTCAAGTAGTGCTGCACAGTCTGTGTGAAGTTATGCTACTGGTGTCACGTGTAGAACACTTAGCAAACAGATCCTGAAGAGCTTTGAAACAAAAGTCTTGTATAATGAAAACAGCCTTATGATGTTCTATGCACTGTTAAAATTGTCACTGTGTGACTTGTATCTGTTTTAATACGACCTCGGCATTTCTGTTTAAGAGTACGTTCACACTTCTTGTACTTGTTTTTAGCATCCCCCAAATTTTATGCGTCAATGTATACAGACCACCTAAGAAATGCAGTCTTTTAAAAAAATCAATTTTACACAATTCTTATAAGCATATAATCTTAGCCGGTGATTTTAATTTGCACATGGATGTATTAGACTCTAGTTCAAATGAAACCCATGGCCTGTCCGCTAGTGTGTCCTCTGTTGACGACTTGCCTGTCTCTGACCACATTTTGAAACTAGTAATATTAAAAAAACACTGTGGGGAAGCGCCATCTGACCCCTGAAGTGGCTGTAAACTTTATTGAGGTTTTAGAAAAAAATCCAGTTGTTTTACCTGCCTCTTTGTTTTATTACGGATAATTTCAACAGTCAACTTCGATTAGCCCTTGATCTTGTTGCCCCCTTAAAACAAAAAAAGATTGTGACAAAACCTACTCCTCCATGGAGAAATGAGAAACTCAAAAAAATTAAAGAGAGTGTGCAGGCTGCGTGTTGGGAAAAAAACAAAAACAACAATAAATCACCAACTAGTCTATAATCAACAAAGAATATATAACAACACAGTTAGTAATTCAAGAAGCAACTACTTTGCCAAAATAATCACCAACAATAAAAATAATTCCAAAGTCCTTTTCTCAACTATTGACAATATTTTAAACCTTGATTTTAGCACATCTCATTTTACTCCCACTGACTCTCTGCGAGGCAGACTACTTCATGGGGAAGATAGACATGATCAGATGTAACATTTTATCCAGTCAAACTTCTGTTTTTGTCTGTCTTTACCAACACAGTTCAGTCATTTTATGGATCTTTTACAGAGGAGCTTTTGAACATGATGAATTGCTCTCTTCAGACAGGGTTCTTTCCCACTGCCTTTAAAGCGGCGGTGGTGAGGCCCCTGCTGAAGAAGAGCAATTTAGAGTTTAATGATTTAACAATTACAGACCGGCAAATAACTTACCATTTTAAGCAAAATTTTAGAAAAAAATGTTTTTACTCAGCTTAATTATTTTTTAAACACACACAACATTTTTTGATGAATGTCAGTTTAAGGGTAAATCACAGTACCGAGACAGCCTTGACAAAGATTTTCAATGATCTTAGACTAAATTAGGATTCAAAACAGGTGACAGTATTGATTCTACTGGATCTAAGTGTTTTTTTATATCGCACCAACCTTGAAAGGACTATTCATGCTTTTATCAGTTCAAGAATGGACTACTGTAATGCACTTTATGTTGGTGTCTCCCACTCTGCCCTCGGTCGCCTCCAACTTGTGCAAAATGCTTCAGCTTGCCAGACGTCAGCACACCACCCCAGTTCTTTTCGCACTCCACTGACTTACAGTTACTTTTAGAATTGATTTTTAAATTTTGCTTTTTGCTGTGAAAGTCTAAATGCCTTCTTATTTGACCAAGCTCTTATCAGTTCGAAACCCAAGCCAGGCTTTAAGGTCAAACCAAGTTGTACTGAAGTTGCCAGTCTGCCAAAGCCAGACTCAAACACTGGGGTGGTCGAGTGTTCTCTGTTGCTGGCCCCAGACTCTGGAACAAACAAAATCACAGACTTTGGCCTTTTTAAATCTTATTCAGGCTGGCTTTTAACATTCAGTGTTGTGACACTTATCTTTATTTTTTCTATAGTGAATGCATTGTATTATGGTTGTATGCATTTTTATTTATATTTTTCTGTATTTTATTTGGAAAGCACTTTGTTCACCTTTGAGTACTTTGATATGCAGCTTTACATCTCCTAGTCTCTTAATGACACCAGGCCAAATGCATTTTAGACACCAAACGGCATTTTAGACATCAAATTCTGCATGGCAAAAAAACTTTCTTCAGCTTAACCAGGACAAAACAGGTTTTAATCATCGGTCCTGAGGCCCAGAGAGGGAAACTTTTATCCAAATACAGGCACAGTCTTTAACCCCATCCCCACAAGTAAAAAACTTATCTTTGTTATCTTTGACTCTGATTTCTGACTCTTGGGTTTTAATATGACGTTTGTGCAATGGAAGGTGATAGACCCTAAAGTTCCCGTTTGGGTGTGCACCACTCTTGAGTTTCATTGAAAGACTGTTGAACTTTTGTAAATAACTTATGGTCACTCAGTTCGTTGTAGTACAATGAAATCCACATCTGCCACATAGTCCATCAACAATTACAGGACCAGGATGTGCTTCTCTGTGCAAGAAAGAATAAGATGAAAACTGCCAAACCAAAAGGGTCTTCCAGCTGACTAATACTGGAATACAGTACCGGATTTTTTTACTTTATTACAAGTCCCTAAAACTAATTTTTTGTTAAATTAGCTTCAGCTTTGAAAGAGGAATTGTCAAAACCCAACAACAGCCCAAACGAGTGTCAATCAGGCAAAACCTACAAACACCAGCATAACTTTAGTTTTTCCTTTTTGCAGAGCTTATTCCCACTTGGCACACATAATTTGAATAAATCAGACTCTGGCCAAAACTACAGAGTCTCAGCTTCACAAAGAGTCCAGCCAATAGTTTGTGCTCCAAAGGGTTCAGAAACAGCTTCAGTTTGAAATGAGGCTCATTTTACTGTTTTAGGAAAAACAGTTCAAAGCTGAAAGGGGTTAACAGTTTGTCTTCCACTGAAATTGTCCTTTAATTGAACTGCATAAAATATTTTTTCAGCTATAGAGTTAAAGAGGCGTTTCCACTTTTGCTCCCTCACGCTCTCTCCTTTCTCTCTCTCTTCTCTCTCAGCTGGGTATGGCAGTCCCACAAAGCTCAAAGCTTCCATTGTCAAATGGCTACAATGGTTATCACTGATTCATTCACACAACCATCTCTGTTCACACACTGCACTGACTATATACATTCCTGTGTGAATTAGAGAGGGATGACCAGGCTTAACATGGCACCACCTCTATATGGTTCAGACCAACCCAAATCATTCAGTTACACATTTTTATATAATTTAAAATGCTTTGCTAATCATTTTGAAGCAACAAGCAAAGCAAAGCTCGCATTACATTAGGTCCTACAAAATTTGACTCATCGAATTCTTCTTGTCTCTGATAACAGATAAAGTGCATAAGCCCTGCCCCTGCCAACAAAAAGGAAAGCAGAGCCTCCAGCTCTGTCTGCAGTCGGCAGAGCTTTTTCCAAGTTGGTAAAAGTCAACATGTCTGTGCAATACGTCAGCTTTCGAGATTATCTTTTGCCTCCAGTCGCCCATACCAAAGAGAGCCTAGAGTTTGCTGAAAACTTCCCAGTGGAGGACACGGATGTATTTGCTGTGACATTTCCCAAATCAGGTAATACCTTTTCACTCGCCCACATCTGCGAACTAGAAGCTTAAAATAAAGTATGTGATTTGGTTTTACTACTGATCCTCAAGCTAATATTATGCAACGCATTAAAAACAACTGTACACCTTGACTTACAACTATCGGATAAAGCAAGTGAGGGCATGAAATCAAATCTAAATAAGGCGCTGTTCGCATCACAGATTGCAGTTTAAAAAGGTTATGCTTATGTCATTAGGCTTGCTTTGGTCTACAAATGCTGAACCAGTTTTCAGGAGACAATGAAAATATGTATAGATAAGATAGGTAAGATAAGTGTGTGCGTGTTTGTGTGTGTGCGTGCGTGGGTGCGTGCGTGCGTGCGTGCGTGTTTGTGTGTGTGTATCAGAGATGTACACAAGTCTTTGGCTGCAAGTCCAAGTCAAATCGCAAGTCTTAAAACAAACTGAATATGTTAATATGCATAGTTTAGACAAAAATGTTTATTATGCTACACTGACGATTTTAAACTGATATGGAATTTTAGTTTAGATCGAGCTTAAAAAATCCAGCCCGACCTGGCTGTCCGTATTGTCTGAACCCGACCCGGGCCCGCGTCATTTGCTGCATGATTCGACCCCAGGCCCGCGCACACGTAGAACCAGAGTTATATGAACTGAGTTCCGTGCAGAGTTTTATTGGCAGAATAAGCGCGCCTGACCTGAGGGATTCAAGTGTTTAGTGTTCAGGGCTGTTTCTAGGATTTGCTGAGATCCGGGGCTTAGCCCGATGTGTTCTTTAAGTCATACGCAATATCCTCCTGGGACTATGAGATTGTACCTCCTGGATTTCATCTTTGCAAACTGGTCTATTATCTGGTTATGTTCAATGTTTGTCAAACGGTGTTTATAAAAATATATATATATAAAATATAAAAATATATATATATAAAATATATAAAAATATATATATATATATATATATATATATATTATATATATATATATATATATATATATATATATATATATATATATATATATATATTTTTTTTTTTTTTCATATATATCTCTGGCGTGTATGTGTGTGTGCGCAAGAGGCAGGAGTAAACAATTACTGTGAAATTAAGTACAGTTATGGAATAGTCCTGATTTGTGTTTCTGCCAAATGTAACAGTGAAATAGAGTAAAATACATGTTATTCTTGATTTTATTGTTTTCCATATTGTTTAGTCCTGTATTTAACATTTTTTCATCCTAGTTCATGTTCTTGGTGTTTTATTTTTGACATATCGCTTGCATCTTCTTGTTTTTCTGTTTTACTTCTGTTACTTGTCCACCTTAACTTGAACGTGAATTTCTTCGAATAAGACAGATGTAAAAAACGATTAGCTCATTTACCTGACATGTTTCGGTGACGTGTCTCTTATCAGATGTTCCCAGGTGTGGTCAGCTTGACAGATCTAACAAACTGACCACGCCTGCCCCCGCGTGGTGGTCTCTGTAGAAGTGGGTCCAATGTGTGAGCCAAAGTAAATGCTCCCTCGTCTCTGCAGATGGTCTGTGTGCCCGCTTCCTGACTTCAATAGCCTCTCGTGTCCATGTAAAAGAGCTCATAGCTTTTTACATTTGTCTTATTAGAAGAAATTCACAAGTTGATATTTAAAAGACGAAGAAGATGTCCTGTGGATTAGAACCTTTTGGCCAGATCATCTGTGGAGAAAAAAAAGTATTATTATTTAGCATTTTCTTTTGAATACTTTCTTTCTTTTGATTATTTCTACTCTAAACATTTAGAGGCCCCAAACAAGACTTTGTTTGTGGCCCACCAAATGACACAGTTTAAATAAAGGGACATAACTGTGGAAGATGATAAAATACCGACAAGAAATCATTAGAGAGTGCTTCGCCAGTGGTGTCATGGCTACGGCATTGTAAGTCCGAGTCACAGCATCGACCATTTGCTGAATGTCTCTCCCCATTTCACATACATGTGTGGCGAGAACAGTGGGGGTTGATTAGCAAAACTAAATATGTAATTGATGCAACAACGCCACCCCAGGAATTCCACCTGGAGAATGGAACGACTGAGAGGCACACAGGTAAGCTTCACTCTAATAGCGAAGAGACACAAGTTCCATTTACCTCATTTATTGGAGTAGACAGAGGAACCCAGATAAAAAGTTATTTACTTTATTAGAAAACACTACCTTAATATAAAATTTGTCTAGACTTTACTTTATAAAAACCCACCCCACACATGCACGCACACACACACACACACACACACACACACACACACACACACACACACACACTCACATACCACAACTAAGTAAATCAGGGAGCTGAGGCCGTGCTGGATGGCGGGGGGAGGGACAACTGGGGAGGACACCTAAAACACAAATAACACAAAACACCACAAATGAAATAGTGCACTGCAACGAAAGCATACAAAAGGTTACCACCACCAGAGGGACCACCACCGACACCAGGTAAGACACTCAGCTCCTGAAAACAAAAACAAAAATACAGATGTTAAAAGCTTGTTATCCTCCTAAAAAAATAGAACAAGGCTACCTCGGGTACAGCCCCTTAAGCACTGATTTAATTACTAGAATGACGCGGCATGCTCGCCGCTAGGGCGCGAAAGTGCACCGTGCAATAGTCCCGTCAAACTGTGGACACGACTGTTCAATGCCACTAGCACCCGACAGCCACTGGCTTAGTCCAATAGGTCAGATATACACGGTGCAGGGCTGTAAGGCGGCGCACGGTCTTCCCGCTAGGCGCACCGTGGTTCAATGCCGAAAGGCCGGCACAGACGGAAGAGCGGAGACAGCAGGGCGGCAGCAACACAACATTACACGCAGACAGGTAGTAGCGGTAGCGACATGCAAGACAAAGCAGGACAAAACGGCAGCATCTGTATATAAAAGGAGGCACAGTAAGAATTTAAGGACGTGCACTGCAGACAAGGCGTTTACTCACCACTTGAGCTTAAACCTGCAGCTCCGTGAGGGGGAGGACTGAGACGTGGCTATGGTGCCTGAGGACAGAACACAGGGCTAGCCGTGAGGGACTGCTAACACCCAAATGCAGTTAAGATTCCTTACCGTCCTAAATGACCGACGAGGCATCTGTCCGTGCGTGATTTCGCGAGTGCCCGTGCTAAAAATAGATGGCTAAATCAGCGGACAGATCGCTACAATTTAGACGAGGGCATAGGAGCTCTTACCTGCCGTGAGGCGCCGGTAAACACGGAAGTAACGTGCCGGTGGGCGGGCACTTGCGTGAAGGCAGAGGAAGAGCAGCGAACAGGCAGGCACTTTTATTGCCTGACAGCGGAGCAGGCAGCCAATGAGGACCTAGGCTCCCAAGGGGCAGAGCCCACCTCTGGCGGGTATTCCAGGGGGCAGGGCTCGCCTCCGGCGGATAATGCCACACATGACTGTCCTGTCAAATGAAGTCTTCGGGTTAAAAAAAGAAAGGGAAAAAAAAGAAGAAAAATCAGGAGTGGACTGGGGAGTAAAGGGGATTTGGGAGTGGGACTTATATTCAATGACTGGCTATGACCATAATGTAACTGTGAAGTAATGTGCACAGAATAAATACCATATAAATAGCAGTTAAAGTTGCTTAAGTGTATTACATTATTTTATAGGTGGATTTGATTTATTTATAGGATTTTATAGGTGGATAGAATAAATGACAGGTAAAGAGACTTCAGTGAGGACTGACCAGAGATAGTTATATTACAGCATTGCACATGGAGAGTGGATGACACATGTTCAGGGTTAACAGTGTTAACAGTGATCATTGTACAATCTGACAGCAGCTGGAAGGAAAGACCTGCGAAACCTCTCCTTCACACAGCAAGGATAGTCCAGCATAGATGTGAGTTTAGCCAGGACCCTTCTGTCCCCCACCTCCTGCACTGAGTCCAGAGGACAGGATGGAGCTGGACTTCTTGATGACCTTGTCCAGCTTCTTCCTCTCCCTCTCTGTGATGCGTCTGCTCCAGCAGACCACACCGCACAGGACAACTGATGCCACCACAGAGTCATAGAAGGCTCTCAGGAGTGGTCCTCTCACTCCAAAAGACCTGAGTCTCCTCAGGAGGAGGAGACGACTCTGGCCCTTCTTGTACAGTGCGTCTGTGTTGTGAGTCTGGTCTACTTTGTGGTTCAGATGAACACCCAGGTTTGTATGACTCCACATGAGTCTCTTAATGTCCCTTCCCTGGATGTTCACTAGTGAGAGGGCAGTAGAGTGGTGTCCACCATCATTAGGCAGATGTAAAGGGCGATATGAGCGTCCTCCCCCAAGAAAATTTGAACAAATCACATACCATGTCCTTTATTCAGGTGTATTTTAGATGTAAGCTTTTATTAGGTCTAAATACCCATTTGAATTACCACACAAGATAATAAGAATAATTATGATGCGGAATATAAACTTTATTTTTAATGTGGAGCATATTTGACATCTGCAGGACAATGCTCAGGATGTTCTGACATCTGCAGGACAATGCTCAGGATGTTCTACAAGTCTATGGTGGCAAGTGCCATCACGTATGCACGTGGCCTGCTGGGGCAGCAGTCTGCGCGTGAGGGACACTAATAGACTCAACAAGATCATCAAGAAGGCCGGACATGTTGTGGGGGAGGACATGGACTGGACTCTCTGACTATTGTGTTGGAGAGGAGGATGTTGTCCAAAATCAGGACTATTCTGGACTTTCCCTCCCACCCGCTCCACAAAGTGCTGGTCAAGAGCTCATTTAGCAACAGACTGTTACTGCCACGATGCTCCACCGAGAGACACAGGAAATCATTCCTGCCTGTCGCCATCAAACTACTGAACTCTGTGCTGTAAAAATCCTCTTGTAAAGTCATTGTGCAATATTAAGCCCACTGTGCAATATTAGTCCACTTATAAACTGTACATGATCATGTGAATAAGTAAATAGACAAGAATAGTATAGTTAAGCTTATTGTAAATTGTTCATATCGGGGGTTTAGTTGATTAATAAAGATACTTTATAAATTAAGTTAAATGGGGTTGACCATTATAGATCTATTGCATTTTATTTTTACTTTATATATGTCTTATTTTGTTTATAATACTTTACTGTCTCTACTGGCCGGTTGCACATGTAACAATGGATAACACATGTTATCCCTTGGGGATAAATAAAAGTAATTCTGATTCTGATTTGCAAATCGAAAATATTAATTTTACATTTAAATTGTTTATGGTCTGGTCCGGATACAGCCCACCAGAGCATGTGTCCCCCTTACTGGTTGTGGCCCTAGGGCCTAAACACTCGGACACTAAGATTATGCCACGGGCACAGGGACAGGAGTAGAAGATGCAATAGCCAGCTTTTAAAACTTTAAAAATCCCCCAAATTATAACATGGATAGTAGTATTCTATTAGGATTAGTAGAATAACATTAGGCCTCAAATAATAAACTAATTGATCGTAATCAAACACAAAATGGAGTGCGTTCTTTCGCTCCATGGTTCATTGTGGCCCCCGCCCATCATTGTCAGGTGGGTGTGTATGGTGCACACCTGGGACTAACAGGTTGCAACGTCAAAAGAGTTGGAGGTGACTGGATTAAACAGTTGACAGTATATCTTGAGAGTGTTGAAAGTTTATACTTGGTCTGAAATTTAAGACAGAGGCTAATTCCAAGAAAAAAGAAAAAAATAACATAAAAACTTGATCTAAACAACACATTTTCAGCGGTTTGGGATCAGTACTAGCGTTTATAGTGTGTGTTTGATTTTCAACAATAAGGGTGCGACTACCTGAAAAACAGTTGACAATCTGAAACAAAAGAACTCCCCACAATTCAGCTCACCTTTCATTAACATTTCAATTAAACCAGTCGGATTCCAAACTGTCCCGCAAACGGCTGTTAATGATCCGTCTGCGCAAAAATCCTTGTTTGAGGTGGTCCCATAGTTCATTTAATACATCCATGGGTGGTCCCACGACGCTGTCATGTTTGATGACCCATTCATTAAAACGCAGGTTGGAGCTCATCACTGCGGAGCTTATCTGAGTCTACGTGTCCATTCCTATTAACATCGCCCCCTGGAGTCACAGTTTTCGTTATAATGCTCACGTTTAATTAAAATGTCAGAGAGCTCTCCTGCATTTGCGCACAGTGGCGGCCTCTTGTGGTAATTCATTTCAGCAGAAAAACAGTAGGGTAGAAGAGAGTTGGAGCACACCACTAGGACTCGGCAACTATGTCCCGTCATGAATTATCAATTCAGTATCAAGGACTATTCCTGCCCAGAGAGACGCACTCAGTGGACAGCTTAAAGTTTGCGCATGAATTCAAGTTTGAAGACGACGACATATTCGCTGTCACTTATCCAAAGTCAGGTCAGTGATCCGTGTGCCGCATTCGAGATGCAGAGTCAAACTAAATACTTCCATAATCGTAAATATTTGGCCTACAGTTTTACGCAAGCGTTAAGTGAGAAACGCATTATCAGTACATATTGAAATCTAGCAAAATCACTGCAGCAAAGTTCTCCACGAAGTACCTACTAGTCAATATAAAGTGCCTCAAAGGAGGAGGACTCCACTTGTCTTGGTAAAAATACGATAGTAAATTAAATGGGGGAAAAAATCATATGTGTAAAGATTTCACTGTTCAGGAATCTTGCAAAATATCTTTTCTCGTGACAATTAATGTGGAAAGTGAAAAAATCGAGAACAACATTATTAAACTGACTATAAATAATGTGAGCTTACTTTACTGTAGACAGTATATGTTGAAGAACTTTGTCTCCTTAATGTTTTTGCACGAAATAGAGACATAATTAGAATTTTTCTCTTGCAGGTACAGTCTGGATGCAGGAAATCCTCCCTCTGATCCTGAATGATGGAAGTCTGACCCCAATCCAGACCATCCCTAACTGGGACAGGGTCCCATGGTTAGAGGAGACCAGGTTAGCCCTCGTAGTGGACCAACTCAAACCTCCTCGAGCGCTGGTCACACATTTCCTCTATGACCTCATGCCTGCCTCCTTCTATCAGTCCAAGGCAAAGGTAAGAGAGTGTGGCATCACATCGTTCATAGTTGTTTGGGAATTGTTATGGAGACATAGTTTTAATGGAAAGGACCCAGAGACATGGGCATTTCACAGCGTGGTGGTACTAACCCTTCAAGTCTGATTGTGCTTTTAATATACAGGTTATATAGTGTAATGAGTGTCTGAGAAAATTATTTTTATTTTACAATTTTAACCACTGCATTAAACCGCATGCTTATTGTTGCTCTCCATTTGTCTATCACAGGTTATCTACGTGTTGAGGAACCCCAAAGATGTTGTTGTGTCATTCTATTACTTCCATCAGATGGCAGCATTTCTGGAAGACCCGGGAACATTTGAGGAGTTTTTGGACAAATTTCTGGAAGGAAAATGTAAGCTGATCAATTAATCAATTTATGTAACACTTTTTGTATAAAACAATGTAATGTGTTTCTCTTAGTGGTGTTTGGAAAATGGACTGATCATGTAAAGAGCTGGAGAAACACCAAGTTGGGAGATCGTATCATGTACATCACTTATGAAGAAATGAAGGAGGTAAAGTATGCTGCATATTTAGGAAAAACTAAAGAAATTATTATTAGTACTTACCATTTCATGTGTCTCAGGACCTGCCTGCAGCTGTGAGAAGGATATCCTCTTTCTTGGGGAAGAATCTGAGTGATGAAGTGATCCAGAAGATAGCAGAGCACTCTAGCTTCAATGCCATGAAAAATAATCCCATGTCCAACTTCAGTTTGGTACCAAAGGTTTACATGAACTCTGACAAGTCCCCATTTCTCAGAAAAGGTCAGTAAACTTCAACAAGACCATTTTAATTTTTGTAGCCCGTACCTTTAGGCACAAAATCCAGATTATTTAGTGTTGTCCTATAACTGTAAAGGAGAGGAATGAGATTCGGAATATTGAGGGCAGGAAGAGTTCATTTAGCATGTGTAGATGCAGACAGTGAACACACCACTCATGTCAGGCTAAGTTATAAAAGTTTACAAACATCCTTAAAATGATGCCCAGAACTGAAGTTGCAACAGTGCAGCAGGAAACAAAAATGACATGGCAACACATTTGTTACACAAACCACAACTGGTTGAGAAACACATTTAAACTACAACAAAATAATTTAAAATAAAAAGTAAATAATTAAGTTAGAGCTCTGGATACAAGAGAAAAGCTATTATATTATATAACACATATAATGTTGGTATTATTTCTTAATTCTGCTGTAGTTTTATGAATAGTATTGATGTTGCAGGTGTCGCTGGAGATTGGAAAAACCACTTTACCTCTGAGCAGCTGAGTCGTTTCAGCTCCATCATCAACAAAGAGCTGGAGGGAGAGAGCTTCACTCTGCCCTGGTGCCTCAACTAACAACAAAGCTTAAGATTTGAAATCTTTATTAATATCACATTAAGGAGATTATGCAACTTTCTCACCATTACATTGTATTTCTTACATATATTCATGTCACTTTACGTCACATTTTCTACGGACCCTCTTGGTATGAATACACACATTTAGGCTATCATTCTGTCATGTTGTTTCTCTTTGACTTTCATAACATACATTGTCAATTTTAATAACATATTTATTATGAATCTTACAAAAATAGAGTTCTTGGTCAGATTTGCCGATAATTTGTGTCACCAGCTAGCTATTACTTGAGTGAGAGTAAGGGATAAATTCACTTAGGGTTTGCGTGTCTTATTAGCCTCAGAACATGATTTAAGCATGACTCAGGGCCATCCTGAGTTGGTCAAGCAAGTCTGAACACATCTTTTCAGCAGCAGCTACCAGCAAATGCAAACGCAGGAATGTGTATATAGTGGCCCCACCAGATCCTCACCAGTAAGAAGAATAGCAAGTTTAGTTATTATGTCGTGTTGAGATTATTTTAATCCTGTGTGGTATGACTCTTTTACATGCTGTCCAGAAACAGAATTTAATATATAGTTTTATATGTTGTATTACTACAGACTGAGCCCTGAAGAGATGCATCACATTTTAGGCTTATCAAACTTGTATAACCAGTGCCACAGTGAGTAGAAATAATCCATTCATCTTAAACCAGATTGTCTGATTATGAAGCAAGTTGTAAATGGAATGTGCAACATGTGAACTCACAACAGAATCTTAATGAAGTTAATTTTCTGTTTAACTGTCAGAGTGGTTTATGGTCTCTGTCAATACTGAGCCAATGCATCTGAAACAAAAACTGGCACTAAGTTCAATGTCTTTTCTGTCTTCATTTATTTATACTAAAGGAAATACTTCACACAATAGCTTCAGAACATTTTTTCATTATTATTCACAATAGTTGTCAGTTGAAAGACTTTTAAAGATTATTATGGCAAGTTCATGGGGTCAATGGCTAACATAAGGCCAACCATGTGTCATATAGTTATAAAGGCCCCTGCCCTCCATCTGAATCCATCTGAAATTGACATGAAATTCTACACTGTAAACACAGACTATTACAGTTGCTCAAGGCAACGGTGTCTAGAAAATACAATACATTTTACATTTTATATAAAGCGAAATAATCAAATACAAGTAGCTTTTGTCTATGTACTATACTCATACTGTAAATACATGTCTATTTGGGTCGTTGCATTATAATAACTGTGATTTAATGAGGGAGGAAGCGATCACAAATCAAATATTTAAGTTATTATCTTTGAAATTTATCTTTGGCAGATGAAGTGGAGTTTCTTTGTGCAGTCTGTGAGAGAAAGGCTGTTGTTAGTTTTGGAGAAGGCCCCACAGTGGCTCAGATGATGTGGACAACTTGGTAACATTTGATCATTCATCGGGTCTCCGTTCACCCACCACCAGTGCCCCCCGAGGAATCGAAGGCCTGTCCAAACCTGAAGCAACAAAGAAAGTCAATCAAAGTCACATGAAAAGCCATTTATCAATTATCTACTGTGTGGTTTATTTTTATTTATTTATTGCTGAACAGATGACGGAAACTGAGTTTTTTAATCATAAAAAAAGATTATTGTGATAATAGTAAATATAAATATAACAACGTTTACTTAATCTCCTGTATCAGCCTTAATATGGATTACAACAGCATTTGTACTATTTGTGTGATTCCTACTGGGATATTGTCATTACCACTTTGTCTTTGTAACCTTTTTGCTGGTCTTACCTCATCCGTTGCTCTGTAGATTCTTTTTTGCACATGGCTGTAATCAAAAGGGCTCACCACTGTCACAAGGTCATATTGGATCTCACAGTTACTTGTCCCGGAACATGTCCCCTGGTTCAGACTTTTGCAGTGCTCCAATGCCTCCTCCCAAGTCTTCCTCTCGTGCACCACCACAAGCGTGTCCACATAACACAGAACGTTTAGAGGTGTGTTACATGGATAGCTCTGCCACTGTTTCTCAAGTCCATTAAATGCTCCACAGTCATTAGTAACTGGTTCACCAATTCCCCATGCATTGTAACTTAAACTTTGTCCTTCAGCCCACATCCAGGTGTCACCGCCTACTCTATAAAGTCCGATCCATCCAGACGCACTCCTTGGTACTCCTGAATTTCCAGTTTCTTTAATCCCAGCTTCAGTAACGGTTGATAGCTCGCCCCCCTCATCATGGCACACACCTCGTGCATCTTGCCAGGAGAGTTTGGTGTCATGGTAGGTCATTTTGTTTGACATGCAGAAAAAAGGGTGTTTTTCTGCACATCTTTTGCTGGACCAGGTTGCATCAGAGTTATAATATGCACAGTGGCTGCTATGGCTTTGGTTGATCCAGTTAAGCCTTTGGGAGAGATCACCTGTGGTTGGATCTAAAATTCTGAAAAATAAATAAATACAAATAAAGTAATATATTAAAAAAAAAAATAATCTAAATTCACCAGATCAGGTGACAAAAAATACTGTTTATCTCAAAAAATAATGTAATGTATTGACATTTGACATTATGGGTCTATACATTTCAAATATATTGGCTAAACATTTATTCAGGCCTTCAGAATAAATAAAGACTCACTTAGTTTTAGTTGTAACATTTATACTTTTTATACATACGGAGTGTCGATCCAGTGCCATGCTGAGTCGTTCTGCTGGTCTCTCTGCAGACCCATCCAGACCATACTCAGCCCTTCAGTGACGGACCTCAGAGTGGAAAGAGTCATAATGTCCAATGTCAACATGTCACTGTAGCCAGTCCTGCACTCATTGAATGCCTTCGACCAAGTCATGCTCAAAGGCTGAGGGTCAGAGACTGTGGTATCCACCACCAGTATGTAAAAGTCATGTTTTATAGCGTGTGCTGCTTTGCAAATCACCGCTGTGATCAGCAAAGGAAGAAGGAGCTGTCTCTCCATCAGGACTTTCCTCCTTCAGCCACAGTTGTGACCACCTCAGTCTTTGTTTTATAGAGGCAAACACTTGGCCCCTCCTTCTACACTCAATATGATGCATTTGGTATCAGGCTTTTGGATGTAAAAGAAAAAGAAAAGAGTAAAATGTATTCTAGAAGAAAAAAAAACTGTGATAATAATATTGATTCGTAACGCACGATAGCAAATGATAAAATAGCAAATAAAACTAAATGAAACATAAAAATGAAAAAAAAAACCAACAACAATAAAATGAAGTAAAATGCTTCTCTATTTTCTTTTTGTTACGTGGGAGGTAGCCAGGGGTCAGTAGCCAACTTCAAAGTGATATTCTTTCAGATATATTAAAGGTAGGGTGTAAAGAATATAGGCTATGTATTTATTAATTATGTAGAATTTCAAATCCGATCTGTACCCCCAGATGTAATATGATGTGATAAGTATACTGACTTTACTTCGTTACAGAAACATTGGTGAAAGTTAGTTTTATTTCCATTTTGTGTTTTGATTCTCATACCAAAAAAATACCTTTTCTACTATTACAACTATTCCTAATGCACATGGGTGAAAAAACCCAAAAACATTTAACTCAAAAGAGCTTCAGCTCAGCAGATGGTCTCAGGCAGGCGCCTTATAATACAGAGCAAGCCTGTATGATCATAAATATTTGCCTTTTGTTCAGTATCTGACAGTCAGCATCAATGAAAAATGAGAAACAAAACAGAACCAAATTGTGCAGACAGTAACTCTAAACGTCGCATGGCTTATTCAAATTGTCAACATTCAAAATTGTCCTTTTCATGCGCCAGTGGCAAATGAGGCCCCAGGCTAACCTTTCAATGCATTTACATTCAAGAATTCATCACTCATTTTGATTGTCAGTCAGTGCTGGCAGAAGTACTCAAATGTGTTACTTAAGTAAGACCTATACAAAATAAATCCTGTTGTCCTTATTCTTTTCTTGTCCTGTTTGCAGATGATACCAGTTTACTGTTCTGGCCAAAATCTCAATGAGCTTGTGAGCGAACTGCAAAAAGAACTGGTTTGCTTTGAATAAACTATCATTGAACTTTAACAAAACTAAATGCATGGTATTCAGGCATAACTTTTTTTTATTTTTTTGGTACTTTTTTTGCTCTCATCATATCGGTTTTCATGTGGAAACAACAAACTTGTTCAATGTGCTCTTAAAAATGTTTTTATTGTTTCATTTAATCCACTTCATCCATAAATTTCTATGGGACACTGTAACGTCAAAGGCCGTTTTGTTAAAATGCAGTTTTCTCCCATGGGGACACAAGGATCACCACTTAAAGTGGATCCCACACAACAAATTGTACAATCTTGGACTCAACAAGATTTTGACGAAACGCACAGAAGGATTTTTTGAAATCTAATTCTAAAACTGACTTATTGAAGTTTTAAGTTAAAAAAAAGTAGGCGAAATTTGAATTTTTAGGAACATTTTCAGTCCAGTCTAGTTCACTTAAAAACTAAGAAATCAAAAATCCCCTCTGAAAGGTTTTTTTTTTGTAACTAATATGTGTGCAAAATGAACCAAGAAATGTAAACCTTATTCTGTCCATCTTCCACGTTTATATGTCCCAAATAAGGGTATTTTTGGCAATTTTTACGCATAAAATGCCTTATTTCTGCATGAACACATGGCATGATGAAAAACTTTTTTATATTTCTCACATTTATGTGAGTAAACTACAGGAGAAGTATCAAATTGATATCTTTAAATTTAAGATGTTTTCCAATTCACCTGTACTGTCTCACCTTAATATTGAGAACAATATCAAGATTTCAGATCATGAAATAGATAAATAAATAGATTATATCAAATTTCATAGAACACAAAATGATATGGAAAGCACATGCAAAATGTGCAGAAGAAAGTATCAAAAACTATTGCAATTCCATTCTATACGAATTGCAATATATTTTGACCAAAAAACGTTTTACATTTACTTTATTGTTCTCTCATCACATCATGCTTGACATATGATACTGAAACCTAGGGAAATAAACACACATTGAAAAAAGGACCTTAATCTTGTACTTTATAAACACCTCGTAACGTATTGTTCATCCAATCAAAAATGTTTGTTTTACGACTTAGTAGACCATTGTAAATGGCTGACTTTATGTAGTTAAACATTATCAACTAACAAAAATCAGATTGCTACTGCAACTTTTCAATCCAGTTAATAAATGTAGTGCAGTAGAAATGAGTGACAAGGTCATCTGGACACTGTTTTGGAAATAAATGCTGGAGAAAGTACAGAAAGTAGAGATACCAGCTCTCTCATGCAGCGAAGTATCCACTGTAAAAAAGTTACTAGTAGAGAACAGATCCCTTCTTGAATACAGTACTTTACTTTTGTACTTTGTTACTTTTCCACCCCTGTTTCTTTATGCTAAAAGTATCCAGAATCATAAACATTTGAAGGTTGAATCTCATGACTATAACAAATTCTCTCTTGTAGAGACTCCAACCTCTGCTGGTGTGCAAAAGAGGCAGCCACAGGTTGGGACAGAAGAGTCATTACGCCCCCCAGAGGTACAGTATGGTAAAGTTAAAACCTTATCTATTGACATTTTCATTTTATTTTAAAGTGTAATCATGTCTGAAATGTTTTAAGTATATGAGAAGTTAGACAGCAGCCGTGTTGACTGTAAAAAGTAAGACAATAAAAGTGTAATTCAGGCTGAAGAACGGTAGGTGGCACCACATCATATTAGTAGGTTACACAGAAAAGGCATCATAATTTAATTTCTGAGGGGGAAAAAAAAGTCACAGTGACTCAGCGGCGCAACTCATTTAAAAAGGGAACCTGAACTGTGCATGACCTGCATATGTAAACAGTATGCCTTTGTTCTGCCAAAGATCAGAGAAATAAACTAATGCATTACAGCCTATACAATTGAATCGTACATTATGACGTTTCCCCCTGGAACAGATCCCCAAGAGTATAATCTGTCACTTATATTTAAGAAATAGTTAATATACAGTATATGTGTAATCCAGCTATAGGCTATTTGAGAAACATCCAGCAGAAATTTGCTACTCTTAGTTTTCACAATAAGGATCCTTCCAACCTTACCCAAAATGATTGAACATGCTTTCTGGCATTAAAGGAGAAATAATAAATTGATATTACTTGCGACCCTGTCATTCCCATTGAACTCCTTCTACACTGAGTTTTATTGTTGGGCATTGGCCTGTAAGCTTGGGTGGCTCGGTGACCTCTGTTGCCAGGACCTCAGCAGGAAGCTAGTTTAAAGCCTATAGTTGTATTGTGCCCTGCAGTATCTTATGTTGTGGTGCTGGCTGTATGTGGCTGGTTCTGATCCCTAGTGTTGGTGATGGCTCTGCACGGGCAGCAGATGGAGAGGTCTGAGCAGCTCCTGTGCGGGACCCTTCAGCCCAGTTTTTAACTTCTTCATGATGTCAAGTTTGAGTTTCTAATTCTAGTCAGACTGAGGTGCCTTTGATAAGGGAGACTTGACAATGGAGCATGTTACATCTGCAGGTGAGTTGCCATATTTAAAGTCCAGCAAGAGTGCCTCCTTTTCAAGGGCCGCAAAGTCCTCCATTAGGTTGTACTGTAAATGCCTAAGTTGGCGAACTTTCACACAG
This sequence comes from Rhinogobius similis, assembly GCA_019453435.1. NCBI lineage: Eukaryota > Metazoa > Chordata > Actinopteri > Gobiiformes > Gobiidae > Rhinogobius > Rhinogobius similis. Next base: position 21,449,735 of record CM033626.1, on the reverse strand, counting down.
GCTAAAAGGTAGCTGGTCTCTCAGCGAAATAAAATGATCAGGCACTTTTGACCGGTTTCTGAGCACAGCTTAACAATTGTTCTGTACAGGAGTTGAAAAGTCCCCTAAAAAGTAAGATATGTTGTAAGCCTTACAGTGTTAGGGTTAGGGTGACCAGACAGATTCCTTTCTTCCACAAAGTAAAGCAATAAATCACAAATTCTCCCAAATAAATAAAGATGAGCACAGAGAAATAGACTTTTTAATGTTTTATTTCTGTTTTGTTACTCATAAGCATTACAGTAGCTCTCGTCATCCTTCCACCTCTGATAAGCTTTTAAAACACACCAACAGGAAGATGGATACAGCAGTTTCATAATACTGAGCCATGACGACACATCTAGTGGCAGTGGGAGGTGGAGGGGCACACGGACACAAACACCGTCACTAACTCATCGTCTCTTAAAAGGAACAAGACATGAACTGAGAACACTCAAAAACACAGGTGCCGCAGCCTACTTTTACAATAGTAGAGCTATAACTGTGATGCTATATCTGTGCTATGGGCGGGGCAGGTGTAAAAGAGAGGGGAGGGGGCGAAAATATGGGGTTGTTCCCTTTCCTTCATTTCCCTCCAAAACAATCTACTCCTTTGAGTACATGTAGAGCAGCAGGTCAGCGACACGGTGACTGTAGCCAAACTCATTATCATACCTGTAAGGAGAAGTCATAAAACAAACAAATCAAAAGGTTTTACTTTATAACATAAAGTCTAATGAAGTGAAGGGATTTAATACTAACCAAGAAATAAGTTTCACAAAGTTGTCATTGAGAGAAATTCCAGCACCAGCATCAAAGATGGAGGAGTGAGTGTCACCAATGAAGTCAGAAGACACCACCTACACATTTTAAACATTATAATTATAGTGAAAACATTATCAACATCTTTGCTGTTGAATGAATGCCATTGTATTTACCTGGTCGTCAGTGTATCCCAGGACTCCGTGCAGAGGCCCGTGGGCGGCCTTCTTCACAGCCTCCTTAATCTCAGCGTAAGATGCAGGTTTGGTCAGACGGCAGGTCAGGTCGACCACGGACACATCGGCCACGGGAACTCTGAATGCCATGCCAGTCAGCTTGCTGCACAAATATGAATGATGTGGGCATTATGTACATGAGATAGCTTTGAGAAAGTGTTTGATGAGGCTCTTACCCGTTAAGTTCGGGGATGACTTTGCCCACAGCCTTGGCAGCTCCAGTGGAGGCGGGAATGATGTTCTGATGAGCCCCACGGCCGTCACGCCAGGCCTTTCCACTGGGACCATCCACAGTCTTCTGAGTGGCTGTGTACGCATGGACTGTGGTCTATAATCAGGAAACGTTTACAGCATATTCATCATTGATCAACACAGACAAAAGCCAAAGACAATGAACAAGAGTCTGACTCACCATAAGAGCCTCCTCAATGCCAAAGTTATCGTGGATCACTTTGGCCAAAGGAGCCAGGCAGTTGGTGGTGCAAGAGGCATTGCTACCAAAACAGATTATGAAAATCACAGGCTCCTAAAAACTAAACTTTCCTTTACAGTAATGAAGTAATTACCTGACAATGGTCATGGATGAAGGGTCATATTTGTCCTCATTTACTCCCATGACAAACATTGGGGCATCAGGAGACGGGGCAGAGACCACCACGCGCTGAGCACCGCCCTGGATGTGGGCCTTAGAACGACAGCAGAAAGAACTGGTTTAATGACAGCCTTTTACCAGTGACTTTAACCTGAGCACAAAAATACTATGTACTTACAGAAGCCTTGTCCACACTCAGGAACACACCAGTAGACTCAACAACATACTTGGCCCCAGCTTCGCCCCATGGGATTTCGGCTGGCGCCCTACTGATAGGACACAATGCATAGTTTAGATTTATTATTACGAATCAACGTTATAATATATTAGTGTAAAAACTGGTCACACATAAATCACTATTATTCACACTTACTACTGAAAGACACTGATGGCCTGACCATCCACAAACAGTTTTGTGCCGTCATGGTAGACTTCTCCTTTGTGGCGGCCGTGTGTGGAGTCATACTTGAACATGTAGACCTAAAACCAAAAAGTTCAAATATTAAGTTGAGTAGATGATGGCATGTATACAACATACAGACTAATACAAATACATTTAACTTTTAATCACCATGTACTGGAGGTCAATGAAAGGGTCGTTGATGGCTACAACCTTGATACCCTTCTGAAGGCAAGCCCTCAAAACCAGGCGACCAATACGGCCAAAACTGCAGGGAGGAACAGGACGTTTTAGGAGGGGCTTATGTAGAAAATTGTAAAATTAAAAGACATCAAATTCATTCATTCATCACACGATCTCTCTTGGTGGAGTCTGTAAGTCCTCCCCGTGTTACCGTGGGTTCTCTCCGGGTTCTCCGGCTTCCTCCCACCGTCCAAAGACATGACTGTGTTCAGGTTAATTGGAAACTCTAAATTGCCCGTAGTGTATGAATGTGAGAGTGAATGGTTGTCTGTCCTTGTCCATGTCTCTGTGTTAGCCCTGTGACGAGTTGGCCACTGTCCAGGGTGTACCCCGCCTAAGGCCCAAAGTCACTGGGATAGGCTCCAGTCACCCGCGACCCCGGGAACGGGAATAAGCGGTAGAAAATGAATGAATAATTATAACTCACCCATTGATTCCAACACAGAGGTCTGACATGATTGCTCTTGCTTTGGGTGGTGTGAGTTACCTGCAAAGAGAAAGCAGACACATTAGACATGTGGCATAACATTTCCAAACATTTTAGTCTTTACTTTTACTTGGAAACATTGAGGCCGGCACAGAATCTTGTGTCCTTTGACCAAACCCCTTGGCAGTGACTTTTCTTCCATGTTTTGATGACACAAATGTGCAAGAGTTTGTTCAAGGCTATTCCCAGTTTTAAATTGTGTGTTGATTTTTATTAACAGTAACATTGCTTAGATATAACGTCACAGTAATACTGCATGCCTTTGGCAGCAGAATAACTCAGCAAAGTAACGGGATCTCAGACACAAGTTTGGCTGTAGAGAAGAGACAGTAAAAGTTAGGACTGGGCCATAGTTACAAAGTGAATTATCTTGATATTTTTTTTGTAGCATCCCAATAACAATATTCGGACGATATTTGTCAAACCAACGGAAATATGTTAAAACATCTCTTTAAATGTATTAGTTGAGGCTTAATTATCAGACTTAATTATGTGAAATGTCTCGCAAATTAATGATGAAAGTGCAGAAATATCTAATATATATATATATATATATATATATATATATATATATATATATATATATATATATATATATATATATATATATACACACATCTATACATATATATATATATATATATATACATATATAATATTATATATATACATATATATAAAGTTTATAATGTAAACTTTATTTGAAAGTTCACATCATGTTTTCCTATAATATATACTCAATTTTCATATTTTGCATTTCTTCTAAACAACATTTACAAAATAATCTAAAATTTGATGCATTGTCCAGCCCTAGTCTCAGAGTAGGTTGTCCTTGCAACTGGTCGTTGGTCGTACGCGACTGTAATCTCCTAATCTCTTTGTGTGAGATTGAGCATGGGTCATGTGGTGCTGTCGATCTGTTGAAATGCATTATGGGAGCACTTTAAATAGACGAAAGTAAAAACTGGAGCAGCGCATCTCTCTACACTTTTTAGTACATCAGTGCAAACTCATTAAAGGACAGTGGTGTTATGCTGTTGGCCTGGACATGCTTTTGTTCTTCTTTATCAGGACCTTTGAATGCTGTGTATTCAAAAACTTCCTTTCTTTGTTCCCTTTAGTTGAATGTTTGCCCCAGTTTTTTATCACACGTCTGAATATACTGAACTCCAAAAGATTTCCTAAATAAGTCAGACAATGGTATAAGACAATGATAATGTACAGAACTAAATCATATTCACAATGTTTATTAGGGTGTCTATCCATCCCCCCTTCTGTGGTCAAAATTCACAATAGAAGCAATAAACAGTGTATAATTGACAGGTTGTTTTTTAATAGAAAAGTCACATTGAATACTTTTTCCTAAACTCAAACACACAGAGACAAATTAATCACATTAGACACCAATTTAGATCTAGCTGTCAAAGTCTGTACACAACACAAACCCTTTATCTATCAATAAAGTGATGAGTTTCTACAGTTACTTTTCTACAATAGTTTGTGCCATGTGACTGTTCTATTGTTTCTACCAGGCCAGACTAATTGACATTCACCTCTGCTTGTCTGACTCGCTGTTCTCATTTGGCACACCCCTCCCCAAAAGCTTTGACCCAATTATACCCAACAAAAAGCACACCATGTGGGAGAGGAGCAGAGCTGCCAGACATGAGTTTGTGCACAACCGTGAACCAGACAATCAGGTAAAACCTTTAGAGGTTATTTGGCCTTTCCAACAAATTTACCTTTTTAAGGACTAAGCCAACACTTACTTTATGTTTAGTATTAACTAAAATCAAATATTTAGGCTACTATCTATTTTACAGAGTGAGAAGCGCCACATTACATATAGTCTAGTCCTGCTAATGTTATTGACTCTTTCAGCTGCTATCTATTCATAGAATTCATAAGAATTATTGACACTTTATTATTGATTATTATCCAATTTAATCCCGACGCCCTTGTCTTGATCATGGACCTATTGGTTTATTTACAGTTTAGTGGAGTTCTGGTGTAGTGTAGTTGCTGTGCCTGTGTTAAATGGCTTTCCCATGACGTTCTAATCTATAGTCAGCGTCCACACAGATTTATTGCCCTGGTTCAGTACATTTTAGAGTCAGTATTGGAAATCTGTTGGTGTCTGATGAACCCTCTGACTCCCTCCTCCTTCTTGCCTCAAAACCGCGCCCCATCTCGCCTGCTGTCATTGTCTCGCTAAGTGAAGCTTATTCTAACATTCCAGTGAGGTTTTCACTGCAGCAAGCTGATTGGCCAAAAGCTAGAACGACTATCCAATTAGGTTTCAGCTTTGTGCACACCTCCAACTTTTGAAGGATTTGAACAAGATTTCTCTGCTTCCCTCAAGCATCACTCTTTAGGTTCAGTTGACCACAATGTTGACACTACAAAAGGAGAAAAGTCCAGAGTGATCACAGTAGATTAAGGTGGTAAAAAAATAAGGGTTAGGGTTAAATAAATAAAAATCAATACTCGGAAACTAATCAACACAAAAACTAGTATTGGACTTAGATACTAATTTGAAAAAGGATCACATAAATTGGACAATGTTCTGAATAGGAAAACACTCCTATAAAACCGCATGAAAATATTAGATAAACTGCTATTATTTTGTGTTCAAAATTAGAGCTGCAACAAGTTAATTGATTAACTGCAACTAATCGATTATAGAAATAGTTGTCAACTAATCGAGTAATCGAATAATCGTTGCTGGTTGATACACAGACATCAAAAACATGTCATGAGTTGAGAGAAGAGGATTTATTTGTTTGTTTTTTAACACGAAAATTACACTGAAAACGTGGACATTTTGTGTTTTTCATTAAATCATCCTTTTGTAAATATTCTTTACCGGGACAGCCTCATACGGCTTCAATTTATTTGGGCCAAACTGTGTAAAAATATCATATTCACAGGCCTTTCGTGTTCTAAACATCTGATGATTAATCGAAAGAATAATCGCAAGACAAATCGTTTACCAAAACTTAGTTACAGTTAGTTAAAATGTTCATTCTATTGTCAAAAATTGTGTTTTTAATTAAAAATGATAAGAAAATCCATATTGCGTATTGAACCTTGTATTGGCAAAACTGCACCAGATGCTCGACAGGCTGTGTGTTATCCTGCTGACAGTGGCACAGACGGGGGTCTGGCAGTCATTTCTGTTTCACTTCATGAGTACCACAGTAGAACATGAAAAACATGCCAAATCAAATCACACATTAGCTGTAACTACAGAATATCTCACTGTAGTTAAAGTCTTATGAACCATTTAATACAAAAAGTGATGATTAAATTAAAGTTAGCACTGTAATGTTTATGATACTTATGACTATATTACTCTGACATTAACATTTAATATATACATTTAAAAATGTGTTGCCACAATCAGTTAATTTGATCTGGAGAAACTGTCATGAATTAGTAATATGTGTTGAGAGTCATGTAGGAGGTATTGAGTAGCACAGACAAGGGCACTGCTGGACAGACAGTCAAACACACAGCTCAATGAGCAGAGTCAGCCTATTTTTATCAAGCACAGAAGTAAAAGTGTTTTCAAATGTATCATATTATTGATTAAGTATCCTATGATTATTTCATATTTCACTTGTAATGACTACCTCTCCTAAGTGACAAAGGGCCTGTGGTTGGGCACTTTTAGCTGAGTCACAGGACGCACATCCTGGACTGAAGGAGAAGGAGATGGCTCCCTGGGCAAAACCTTCATGTTATACCTGTGTGTTTGTCTTGCTATTTCACGTCCACCTAGGCCAACAAGATTTTGAGATATTGTCTCTAATTATTATCTTTTACTTTATTCAAGGAAAGATAGATAGTGTGAGCTACAATCAGTGGATTAAACCTAGGCCTTTATGGTATTATTTTGCCCCATAGAGTTTAATTAGTGTATTATTATTATCAATTTATTCCACATAAATAAATCTCATAGTCTTGGTGGTTTTAGACTGTTATCAGACTCATTCATTCAGTCAGTGTTTGAGCACAAGATAATATTAAGTTTCAGCATTAATGTTATGTCATCATAGTGCTGCATCCTGAAGCTCCAGGCCTTTTGTGACCTTCTCCAGCTGCAGTGATGACCTTCAGAGGCCAGACATGGCTGCATCACATCCAGGAAGTGCAGGGACATTTCATTATTTTGACATGAAATCCATTGAGGATGCACTTCTAATGTGTCACAATACTCATACTCATAAATTACACTAAAGGCTCTTCTGACTACGGCATTGAGAGGACTCTAGACATATCTTTAGTTAGAGAACCGTGCAGTGAGTGCGCACTGAGTAGAGTCCTCTGCTAAATTAGACGCATCAACAGGTCTGTGTAGTAGAGTCAAACTGCGGCAGAATCATGCGACACCTCTTTTCTCCGCCGCTCCCTGTGTCCTTCAAACGCACCACGGCAGGACTAAAGCTACACCTCACCCTGAACAAACTGGATTACTCATGGTTCAGCTTTAGTGAATCGCCAGTGACCAAATTCAGCCCATCATTCATCAGATTATCTATGAGAGCTGCTTGGGGCTGCGCTTCATCAGAGAGTCACCGAGAGGCACGTAGCCGGCTCCACCTGCATCATTTACACACGTATTAACAGACATATAAACCAGACTGCATCAGTGAGAGGCGTCCAGTCAACAAAACACCACGTTCAGACGCTCGAACCTCTATTTAGCACAGCTTCAGAAGATATGCTAATGAGGATCTACCCGTAGTAAAACATTTCTGTACAAGACTGATTACATAACGCTAATCCACTTGTGCTGCACGCGCTCCTCCAATGTCACGACAGACGCAGCTTCATCCTTACGTCGGCCATTTTATTGTTTTAGTCTAACATTTCATTCATTTAAAACCTCATAGTAATTGCTGGAGGGCTCTTGCGTTGACGCTTGTTTGATAAATGATGTAACCAAACAGCTCGGACAATGCATTACACAACAGCATCAGTCCACTACACTGAGGCCTCCAGCACAGCCTGCTTTCCCTGCGGTGTCATCCTCCTTTTCACAGTAGGAAGAAGTGCAGCTGGTCCTAAAACAGACGTGCACTGGTCCTATCTTAGCTATTTTATCAAAGCAGTTTTCATATATTAAACTACTGCGTCACATTGAGTGGTCAGTCACAGTTTTGTGTTGTAGCTTTTAGGCTAGCAGCTCCAAACAGGGTGTATATACACCAATATCAGGATACACTCTTGGATGTGCTTTTCATTTATGCAAATATGAATACAGATTGTGGAATATGCATCAGTTCACAGAAAACGCAGCTATTATAATCAAACTCAAGAATGAATGGAAGCTTCATTGTTCTGTTTCATTAAGCGCAGTGATCTCACCAAAAGCCCCATTTGCAACATCATGATTTCTATATTTGCGTCATGATGCAATATTCAATCTATCTATCAAATAAAAGTGTTAGGATCAAAAGCTTACCTCTCTCCTGACACTTCTTACGTCTGTGTGCGCAGCAAACGGGACCAGAGCGAGCCTTTATACTGGCCACGTGCCTCCAGGAGGACGGTCACCCTGGTAACGTGACGTCACCACATCCTCCGCAGCTTGTGCCATTGGACACGAGGCCGGAGTCACGGCTGCTCATGGGCAGACCACAGACAGAAGATGATCGGCCTTGTTTTAATGCATGTAGTCGATTTTCCAATATCATGTAATTATAACATTTGAAGACTTTATAGAACCATGGGCTTATTTGGAGAAACGTATTTGTAATATAATTTCACTTTGACGTATTTTCATTCTTCAAATTGTGACCATAAGCTTCCTTTTATTGTGGCGTTCAGCTTGCATATAACTTCATAATGTAATTAAATTATACACATTACTGTCCGATGGTGCAATGTGAAGCTATCCCTCTCCTGAGCTTTATATATTGTGCAGTGGACTGTAAGAATGAAGCTCGCCTATAGATTCTTTCCCTGCAATCGTTAGTGAACCAGAGCTGTTTCTGAATGAGCTCACTTATGTAAGCATCTGTTTCCATGGAGACATTCTTGTCTTCAGTTTAACGCATCAACAATTATCCTACCTATACCCTATACGCAGGCCCCATGCCTAAACACTGCTGTTATATTATGGCTATGCGATGATGATGATGCTGGTGCCACCACAGTTTCCCCTCTCATGCCGCAGCACGTGCGGGAATGACATCAGGGCTACGTGAGGAAGAGTGCGTACTGCGGTGTAACATGGGAAATCCCTGCAGTACCCTCAGTCACCATAAGAGGCAACAAGACATCAATACTGGCCGACTGAAAGCTGCACAAGTAGCCTATCTCCTTTGAGTTTGTGCTTCTTGCTTTTGGCAGTCATTGAGAGGCCATAATATATGAACATGAACACTCAGAACATTAACCTAATTGTATTTTTTCTTTAAAATATAAAATATATTATATATAGCCTATCTTTCATTAGGATAGGGTAACAAATAGGATACAGATACACCTAGGAGGCAAATACAACACCCATGTAGCCTATAGCCATATTTGCTAAAAGAGCAATTAAAATGATCGGATTGCCTTTCTAGTCTGTGCTATGGCTACAATTCTCACATAGGTCTGTTTTTTCATGTGCACATGCAAGAACATGGCGTACCCACACAGATACTGCAGCCAGCCACTGAATATTCAGAATTTGGCTCCATCTTGTGGCTAAAAAACGACACTCACACTCGTCTTCTGCATATTCTGCAGCGCAGACAGAGCAGCAGCCCCGTGGGGTTTCAAAGGAATCTCTATATGGTTAGAGTTAGTAGACGCAGTAGAATAGACGGTGGCCCTGCAGGGGCCCTTATGGGCCTCTAACGGGGCAAAGAAAGGTGGAAACACTGGCCTTTTCTTTTACCCATGAAGTTTTCTGGAAAGTGTCCAACCTGGCAACAAAAGCCTTACAAAACCATTTCAAGCCTCGTATAGCCCAAACCATTCATTATGTTGGGTTTGAATTCACACTGGGCCTAGACACTAAATCGAGACTCAATGTGCTGAAGAAAGATGTATAAGTCCAAACTAAGCCACCATGGCATTGTTTCAGAGGATGTGAACGAGAGGCCGGTGTAAGGCCACAGAGACCTTCATGCATTATTGTTTATGGTCAATAGAGGGCAGACTTGTACCGTGCCTCGCATCACCTGAAGGGTCGCACAGGAAGTATTTATACTTTAGGACACAGTAGAATAATATTATTTAAAATTTGACTTGCAGTTCTAACTTCCGAAATGAATAAAAATGTGCACAGGTTTGGACCAGCTGTGAAATCTATATGTGCGTAGCAAATATACAATTCAGAAGTAAACAAGAAATATAATAATAATAACAATCATCATCATAGTAATAATGGATTCTAGTTGTATCTGTATATTTTAGTTATAGCCAACTGATTTGAAGTAATAGCACATTTAGATAAATATATCTTTTATTGAGCTGTTGAATCATCATGTTTTTTGTGTTCATCTCCAGGAGAATTGTTTATAAATTGCCCGGTTATTTATATGTATTGGATATAAAAAATGTAATAAAATTAAAACCCCAATCACAGACTATAATTTAAATCTTGTAATGTGGAAAATAGTAACGCAGTCCAAGTGTGGAATCTGAAATAATTACGAATGTCATCATAATAAATTAATGAATAACGTGTGCCAGTTTGTGCGGATGGTTAATACAGTGGTTTATTGAACTTGTCTGGTATGTTGAGAGAAGAAACCTTGTTTGCCAGTCTGCTTTTGGTGATTATTTTTCATTATGCCTCTCCCTGCTGTGCCATAGATCATGCTTTGGGAACGGAAAGCACCTGTGTAACAGAACAAAGTATTTATTGATATTTCAACTCCCTTGCATAAACTGTCAGCTGATATGAGCCACTGACTAAATGACAAATCTCCTCCATTCACCTCCTACAACCACTTAACAGGAAATTCAGCCCCATGTGCAGAGGTGTGGGGGCGTACGGACACAAGTGATTCCAGGCTTTCCTTCATACACAACTGTGGAAAAACAAACCATTTGTCATTATAATTCAAACTAAAAAATAATTTCCACATGTTCCTGTTATGTCAGCGTCTAAATAGTTCATGCATTAGACCTATAATTGTCACGTTTACATTACTCGAGGCACACAGGCTTATGATTGCATCTCATATAGTTTTTGTTCACATTCTCAGTCTGACCAATGTGATTTAAGGCGACTCTAATGCTATGCGCCTCAACAGTTCGACACAGTGAGCCCCTGGTGCCATTAAAAGCACCCCTGACCCCCTCAGGCAGTGAGTGGGCCCTCTCTGATAATATTTTCATAGGCTGTGAATTAGAAGTATTTAAAGGGGCACTAATCGCAGAGCTGCACTCATGCCAAGAGCTGCTTAGCGTCAGTAAACCACAGCCACTGCACTGAGAGACTACAGGAACAAGTTAAACATCTATTTGGTTTTTATGGAATATTTGCTTCACATGAGGGAGGAATGGTGGAAATGTAAGGAACAATGAGAAAGAACTGTGGCCCTAAACACTTATGGTAAATGTATGTGAGCTTCTGTTCTTCTGACATTTTGAACCTTATCGAGACACAAAAGACACAAAAATGGTTAAAAGATGTCTGTGTAGATCCTCAGTCGTCCAGGTATGTTCAGATGAACTGGAGAAGTGACATGCGATCGGAAAAACAGGAAACGAAGGCGTTCTTCGATGGCGAGCCACGGCGAAACCATTTGAGATATCCGAAAAAAAGTGAATAACTATTGAATTTCAATCCGTGTAGATCGCGTACGTGTATGCCAGGCCCATGTCGGGCCAAAACCCTAGGACTCATTGGAGCTAAAAAAAAAAAGTCAAACTGGCGTGGCGACTTTGATCCAATATGGCCGCCGTGCGCTTGTTCCGAGGGCCGCGCTCCAATGTCATGTTTTGCTCGGTTCACTGTTCTCTATCACTGTTCCGAGTTTCGTGCGCGTCGGGCAAAATTTGCTCGTCCCAATTCCCATAGGGGTCCGATTCGGGCCGGTGCTGTTCGTTCGGGCCGGGTCGGACGCTCTCGAGACGCGCGAAATACGAAATTTTTTTCCGGGCCGATCGCGACTATACCCCCATTGAAGACTTTTCGTGCATGTTTACTGGGTCAAAAAGGGCCGCGAAGAGTATGAAAACGACAAAAATAATAATAAGCAAGAAACGGACGAAACACAATGTCCCTCGCCAGTTTACTGGCTCGGGCCAATAATGCATGGATAAAGCATTATTCAATTTGATCATGTTATTATGTCTGTAAATAGCATATGTCAAATGGATTTAACACGGCGGAGTTGTGTCTGTTAAACTTTAGAGAAGTTGCAAAAATAGGCATAAATCAGACAGTTGTTGTTTGTATTTTACTGCAGTGCTATAGTCAATGGGACATTGGAATCAGGAATGCCATAGTCACTTTCTATTGAAGGGCGGTATTTAAGAAACTAAACACTCAATTTTTCAACATATTTGAATTATATTAAAGCATCAAACATATTTTATATCAATATATTACCCATAGTTTGTTGAGTAGCTTATTATATTTATTGATCTATACCTATTTGTTCTGCACCATCTCCTTCTCCTTCATGTTTTCTTTGGCCTGGCACAGTGGGACTGGAAGCGTCACCTCATCAAAACAAGCATGTACTTTCCTCCAAGGACCACTGAAGGATGTCTGTTAATCTGATCTGAAGCTCTCCACCTGCAGCCTCCTCCAAACACGCTGCCTCCTGCTCTCTTTGTGAGCTGTGCACGTTGTCCATTTGAAAGACAAGCTGCATTAACTCCTTACACACCCCATGTAAACTGTAAATCCATGCTCCTGAGGAGGCACATTGCTGATTGTTATGATCATTATTATATTATTATTCTCTTAAACATTGTTTACTTGAACTGCTTTCTACCTGTGGCCCATGGAGGCAACTGTTGTTGTGATTTTGGGTGCTACAAAAATATATTGAATTGAATCATTAGGTTATTTGGTCAGGACAGTGCATCATAATGAACATACATGCTGTAAACACAACATTGCATGGACTCATATTAATTCGTTGTACTATACTCGACCTCACAAACACACTTTCATTTTTTCAATTTCATCCTCAGCTAGAGATCAGACAAGCATTCTCAAAGTGTTATGGCCACTGATAATAGGTTGTGCTCACATGACATCACAACATTCCATCAGCCAGTGATAGTTAATACAGATGGAGGGCAGCGAAAATGAATATTGTTAAAATGCAGACTTTTGTTATGATACAGTAAGTTGTTACATCAGATTCAACATTTGTGAATTTACCTTTGAGATGTTTCATGGCAAAGTCCAACGTCATCAATAGGGCTCTTGCCTCCATCTGAGGATATGACATCATCACTTTCACAGATTTTATTTCTTTCACAGCTTTCATATTGTATCGAGCTGCTTATAGACCCTTTAAAATGGGATGTCATCAAAATTCCAGAATGGAGACGACGGAAGGAAAAATGAAGTTGACTGCAAATTTTTCAATGATTAGCTCACATTAGATCTTAATTCTGCTGGTTTTAAGTCTTTGTGTTGGGAAAAAGCAACACATCTGAATTTCCAGGGTAGAAAGGTCAGTTAGTTTGCTAACAAACTAACTAACAATGGACAATATACATTTTTCTAGAGTTTATTATAGTTTCCTGAAACATAATGTGAAATACGATAGTAAATGTGTTTAAAGCAGCTCTGATGTCACTCATGTGTCTGGTTTTCATTTTCCAAAATCATCTCAATTTTTCTTATTTTGTGATATTCTGAGGTTAAATCCCAGTTTCCCCAGTGAAATCACATTATGTTGCACTTCATTTTTGCCTCCATTCCAAATTTAGAATGTTTTTGATTACAAACTTTTAAAGGGTCGATAAAGTTGCATGTGAAATAGGCAAGAAAAATATCTGATGTCTTGAATGATATTACGTTTCAGTAAATAATAAGCATGAATCTTTATGGGAGCTGAAATTTCTATTACCATTACTGGAAATGAGATTTTTTGAACTATATGATCCTGAGAGTGCAGACCATCGCTATTGGAGTTCAAGCATGGATCCAGATTCATACAACTAATTTGTTTTTGATAGAAACTGCTGCCAAATCTAAACCTTTGGCATTGGAGAAGGAGGTTTATAGATCACTATTGTATACAAAGCCGTTGTCAAGTAATTACTGTGGATTGAAGACTGACAATTGTTTGCTGGTTTTGCCAAAAAACACTTTTGTGTTATTTACAACATTTTTTGGTTTATGTTGATACATACTTTATGTACATGTAATCTGTTCTGGTGAAAAGGCGCGATGCTGTTCGGGTAAAGAGGCTATTCGTCCAGAGTACAGACTATTCAGCTTGTGTCAAAGTTGGTGTTTCTCTGGAATTAGGAGGAATAGAGATAGAGGTCATATATAACATATAGGCTGTTACCAGAATACAGTGACTCAGGTTTTACATAAGAAATAATGAATGATCTCAAAGAAAACTTCAGCATGCTGAGAGAATGAGCTCTGCTATTTATACGCTGAGCAAACAACATTAGCAGTGACTAAAGGTATCAGGAATAACCACAAAGCCACACGACAGCCGCGGTTCATACTCCAGGAATGTGCTATTTGTCTGTTTGGCTTTGATTCTTTGCGACACATAATTAATTTCTGTCCAAAAAGTTGTTCTGAAACAATTGAGTCATGGGTGACTTGAGAAACCACTCGGTCACTTTCACTGGGACCATGTCCACCAACATCCAGTAATACAAGGATACAAAGTGACGCATACTGTTTTCATTCAAATCAGATTGTGTCTGTTTAAAGAAATACTAATCACTTCTGCCTCAGACTCAGAAGTCAAAACAAACAGCCCTCTGAAGTTTAAAATTAGTCTCACAAAACAATAATCCTTTTTTTCTCTACTGCCTCTTGAAGTCATAAATGGCAGTGACTGTTTTACAATATTGATTCTGACTTCCAAGAAATAAAATACCGTAACTCTCAAAAGCGGCCTTGTCGATATACAATCTGCTAAGAAAATCCCTTGAACCCTTGAAATTAATTAGTATCCTATTTTATATTGTAAAGAAACCACTGGAAGCCTCCAAATGAAATACCTTCATTTCTCCTTGATGGACTTTTGTGACATTTCACTGCCAGTGTACACATGTTACAGTTATATGTAAAACAAAAGCAGGAGAGCAGCAGAAAATACAAGTCCATATCCCTTCAACTGAGTATTTAGCTGTTTACCAGAAGAGAGTGGCATGTATGATTCACATTTATACCTGAAAGAGTCAATTTATTAATTTTTTTCAAGCTTAAATGTTCAATTCAGTATCTTAAGTTTCCTCACAGGTCTTTACAGCTGTGCTGGTGAAGTGTCATTGTCCTCTCCTCAAAATTACTTAGATCCCTTCCTTCCCTGCACTGCTGTCTGTCTCACACCTTTGTCTAACTCCACATCATCATTACCTTTCTCTTATCACCGTCTCCCACACACTAACGACTTTCGAATCCAGCAGGGGCCACCCATGTGTTTTGTGTCTTAATGCTGCTGATAATACCCCTGTCTCTTTCAATAGCGCAGTCATTCCACGTATTATGTGTTATGTGTTAATACCTACACTTTTATCTAGGCTGATGTCATGTGTTTGACTTGGGCTCCTCTGTGTGCGCTCTGACAGATAAATGTTCAAAGACTTGTGATAATAATGACCCAGATGAGTCCCATAATTGGATTTGAGAAGTCCAGAAGCTATAATTCACACTGAAGAGGGGTCTCAGCAGAAATTGGGGAAAGGAAATAAAAAAAAAAATAAAAATAAAAAATAAAAAACCTTTAATGTATGAACAAAATCTATACTGATTGATTTAGAGCATATTCCAGCTAGACATTGGTTTCAGAGCGATGAAACATTAGCATTGTTGCCATAGCAATTAACAACTGACAACAATATGACAATAATAATGATGGAAAAAGGAAGTTGAAAGCCATGAACAGCCAGCAAGTAACAAACTAAGAGAAGTGAAATGTATGGAATCGTTTGTCAGGGAAAAAAGCACATTATGACATCAAACAAATGTAAGACATTTTACTGTAGAATTGAATATTCAAAACGAACAAAAATGCATTATAAATCCACAAAATTGTCTGTTCAGAGGGCCTTTTATCTTTAGTGTAAACCTGTCCAAACTGCTGACCACAAATCATTGTAAAGTGCTGTAGATTTAGTAACCTTGACTTTCTCGACTCTTTCCATCGCTCGGACTCCAGTGCAGCTGCTGTGGCCACTCACGGTTTAAAGACCAAAACTGATTTCATGGACAAACTCTGAGGTGGATCTGATTGGTCACGGCTCCTCAAAACCCCTCCGTATTGGACTCGGACGCACCTCACCTCTCTCTGAAATACACCAATCAATCAACCCAGTTTGTGTAAGGAAACCCAACTTTGACCTGCAGCAGAGTTCAGCCGTGCACCACCAAAGATAACAAGAGAAAGTGAGAAAATACATTCAGGAACGAAGGGGGAACCGCACATTGAGTCCTGAGGCTGTTTGGACGCTTTGTGGATATTAATTAGTGTGTTTCTAAAACTGAAAAGTGGTGTAAAATATATCTTTCCCACAGCTGGGTGGTATAGGATTTATCAATTTAAAATGAAAAACAGTATACCCACCTGAGGATGATATAAAGTGTGCTCAGATTATTCATAAATAAAAATGTCATGGTTATTCGGTCAGTCAATAATTGTGATTGTTCAGGTCACAATGTAATCGCAAGAACTAAAAATATACTTCTGACAATATTAGAAGAAGAACAGGGGTAAGGGTTAGATCTAAATGTAAAGTACTTTTTTATTTTTCTGTTTTTGTCACTTTTACATTATTTGGTCTATAAGAAGGTTTTTGTACAGCCACATCAAATGGGAATGGAATTAAAAAATGTCTTTAAATTACTTATTTAAGAGAATAGTCAGATTTTTGTGTCAGTCCCAAACCTGGATAAAACACAGGGCTGTCTTGAATGTGCTGCTGAAAAGGTAAATATTAAAGACATTATGGCAACAAAAAAGCACAAAAGAAAGGAGTCTGGCATTCCTCAGTCGTACTTTCATGGTTTTGACATGTTTTATGAGGTAAAATTGCTCAGTGTACTCTGTTACAGTTTCTGATTTGCCACTTTGTCTGCTTAGAGTGCACCTCAAATCCACCGCTCACCTCAGGGCTACACATCATCTTGTTAGTCTTGATTTCAGATTTTGACCCAAAGCTGGAACTTCCATCTGAGTGCTTGGGTCCAAGGTTGACAGACGGATCGTGTTGCCCCCGCTGCTTCCTGGTGTGTGAGTCGTACTGGTGGCTTAGACTCACTGTGTGTTTGTGTTTGCTGAACGAGAGCCAGGTACGGGCCCAGAACGAGAAGGATTGATGGTCCAGGTGGGACGGCAGCTGGAGCGGAGAGTGGACAGACAGACAGACAGACAGAGGAATGGAGAGGAGACAGGCGATAAATCTGAGAAAAGTAGTGAAGACTGGGACGAAACAGAAATAGAACAAATGCATATACGTTGGAATATTTTTGTTATTATGGAACCAAGCTAAATTAAATAGTATCCTTCGCGCTAATTAGAAATGAATCCTTCCTTTAATTTTTCAGTGTAACTATTCATTTCCCATTCGGCATCATGGCAAAACATCTGCTTTAGTGTGCTGTAATTCATTTTGCAAATGCTATAGATGATCTTATTGACCCAAATCTCTCTCTGCATGAGACAACAACAACAACAACAGGAAATTATACTTCACCAAACATACACTGTTCCAAACAAACAGTTACATTTAAAAGGAGGAAGTTTATCCAGACTTGGGAGAGCCTTAAAGAGTTAACTCAAAGGAGACATATTATGTTTTTTTTTTTTTCAAGTAGTTAGCATTGAACTATTACAAACAGTAAGTAGATCATCATTTTACATTTTGTTCACTGTAAACCGCAATATTGATTTTAAGCAGCTTAGAAATAGAAACAGATCATTGACTTCCTGTTCAAAACTGCAGAACTGAGAAGCTTGGCCTCTTCACAGTGACATTTCAGTAAAAAGCATTGGCTAGTCATTTACAAGTTTTGTAAAAGTGGCTATGTGACATTTTATTTTATTTGTTTATGTTTTATTTTCGTAGGGAAAACTAAATAAGATAAAATCTCACTTTCATGACTACCCTGTTAAAATACATATAAAATAAAATGTATATATTTCAAACCCCTACATGTATCACACGGACTCTTATGTTTTTAAACAATCAACTAAGTTCATGGATGTGGGCGGGGATAGGGGGTGGGTGAGAACAGGAATTTTCAGAGCACTTGCGCCTCAGATGCAGGAGAATACAGGATTACTCAAACTTCATATTACAAATTTGAGTAAGAAGATGATGAGGAAACACTGCTGTAACAAGGTTAAAAGCTCATTAAAGTTGATTTAGCATAATATGGTTGCTTTAAATAAATTAAGGCTCATTTGGTACATACATCAAAATGTCAGACGCTTGAATTACTGTGTTTGTTGTGATTATGACTTCACCAACAGAATGAGAGGTAAAGGAGCTGAAGGTGGTTAGAAGACGACGAAAGACAAGAGAATCAAGAATAGACGATCGATCATAAAACACCAGTCAAACAAACAGCAAATTCTTCTGAAATGATGTGATGTAAGATTTCAATAAAATCCCGTGGGTTGCAATATGTGCCGTCATTCAAAAATACCAGGAGACCATCGGAAATATCACATAATACTAATGCATCTGACCACAGCCAGTCTTGACTTTGTGCAGACTCTCTCCTCTTCGCTTCACCACATCCCTGACTCTCTCTCTCTCTCTCTCTCTCTCTCTCTCTCGCTCTCTCTCACTCACTCACGTCTTCTCCTTTTCTTTCTGGGTCTTTTTAAACGCACAGACGCTGACCACATCCCCTCTCTCCCCCCTCCTCCCCAAACCTCAGGTCGTGTGGTAATGAGCGTTAGACGGAGACTCGTGGCTACCAGACGGGCAAAGGTATTTTTAGCACTTCTGGCGGTTTCCATCACTAAATATGCCATCCAACTTCATATTTCGAGATTGAAAGGGAGACCTCAAAGGCATCAGAAAATCTGAGAGTTTGTTGCAGTTGGTTACAGTTATTAGACATTTATGCTTGTTAATGTAGCATGGAGCGCTCCAATAGACAAAAGAGAAGAAAGTTGCTTTGAGTTACTTTAGGGTTGGGATTATTTGCCTAAAGGGAGAATAATGAGTGGAAACAATTGTCACATTTGATCAGTCAAAGTGAAAAATTTCCCCCAACATGGCAACTGTTTTTTATTTCAAACAGATGCGAAACATTGCAGCAGTTGTGGCATTGGTGGTGGCTACGTCTGGCATGAGCATTTTACCTGTCTAATTTGACACTATACGCAATGTGTGTTCACCTAGAAAGGTGGCAACCGTGACCTCGCGTTGGGTGTAATCAGTGGATGGAGGTTCGATTGGACGTGGCGGCTGGAGTTATTTCAGGAGCAGAAAAGGGAGGAGGACTGTTTGGGTTCAGATTTGGCCTCATTGATCACATAGAAACAAAACAAAACAGCACTTCCTCGTAGAGATGCCCTGTTTCCACTGTTTCCCCGCTGTACCGTCTGGAACAGGCTGGAAAAGGTAAGGATGATGTGAAAAATGGATTAAGAGTTTGAACACCAATAGTTATTGTTATGTGTTACAAATTCTGCTTGATGTGACGCATTCTAATCTCACAAAACTCACAGCAGATTTTTTAATGGCAACTCCAGAATGGAAAGACGAAAGGAAAGAACAATATTGCATAAGCACAAAGAAAATAAATTCTTGAAACGTTTTACTCCATTTGAATGGCTCGACTGAAACTGAAATACATTTAAGTTATGTCCTTTTTTAAAGCCTTTTCCAGTGTAACCAATTGATTTGTATTTAGACAAGGCATATTTATTAAGGCATTGCGCTATTTCACTTTTAATTTTCATATTATTTAGAAATTGTCTGGGCACAATTTAGATGTTTGGCTGCGTAGTTTTATGGAATACTGCTCAAATTAACCATAAGTATGTCAGGTTGTTATATGTTAATTTATGCCCTTGCAAATATTATCATTTGCTCGTCCACACAAATTCAAAGGGGCCCTCTGAACTGACTTATGGCTCACAGAGGACCACAGATCTCTTATCCTTTCCTCCATTGAAAAACATATTCTGTCTTTATTTGTATTGGCAGGCCTGTCCCGTGCTCCGGCACATCTTTACTCTTTCACAAAGGGATCTTATTGTCCGTGAAGCAGCGATGCTTTATGGAGCGGACCTCGACAAGTGGCAGCAGCACATTCCTCCTCTTATTGGGGGCTGTAATCCCTTCACTCCACATCTGCACTTGTATGTTTTGACTGCTGGGGTCAGTCCACAATAAAACCAAGCTATAGAAATGCTTTAGTCTGGTCTATCGTCTTTCCAAACAAATGGCATGAATGCAGTAATAAGATGGCGATGGGCCAAACGGGAGAAGAGAATTAAAACTACAGTTGAGTAGATTAACTGCTCAATTAAATTTACACTGATGCTTTGTTCATTTTTGAGTTTTCTGTGTGTTGGTTTGGTTTCAAAAAGACTGTAATAACTACAGCTTATTAGCCTTTGTAAAGCATGAACAAAGTTAGTAACCATTTAATTAAGGGTTATAGGGTACTATAGGGTACTAAGTTACTAAGCCTGAATCATTAGTTAGTTAGTTAGTAAACAATTTGTTCCTTATGATGTTCAGGCTGTTAAAAATGTAGTTATCATAAAGTATTACCACAATTAGTTTCTGATTTAATGTGGACATGTATTGAAATACAGTATCAACAGGGCCGTTAACAGAAATTTGATAGCCCGGATCAAAAGTCTCAAATGGCCCCCCTCTAAGACAAAGGAAAGTTAAGTACATTTAGCGACAGAGCTCCCCCTGCAGCTCTCTTGTGAAAATATGCTTCTGGTGAAAAAAAAGCAAAAGCTTCTTTTTTCCCTTCTTTTTTATTGAAGTAGAATCACATAAAAAACATTTCATGTTGCCAAAATACGAAAAAAAGATTAAGTGTTTCTCAAGAGTCTCTTCGAGTAATGTCAGCAAATGTTGCATGGCATGGTTTTGCGCCTAGAGATAGTATTATTATTATTTTTTATTATATTATTACATTTTGACTAAATCTCTTGGAATACAACTACACAATACTGTAAAAAAATTGTCCTGATATTGATGTTGAACAATTTGTGCCCATTTCAAAACTTTAAACCTGTATCAACCTTTCTTAGACCAACTTCTTCAGATTGAAAATGACTTTTAGATGGACATGGAAACGTCTTGATTTAAAAACAAAACAAAAACAAAACTTTTCATTCCAGAACGAATGAGGGACTACACTCAATTACTAAATGTGTATCAATAAAAGCACTAAACCGATAAAGTTTCCCATATGTTGTGAGTTTGTGACAAGTAGGTGTTCTTTTTTTTTTCTACCTCAGTGGCCTTTCAGTGAGCGCAGTGTACTCATGACCACAAACCCTGCTCTAACCACCTTTTTAAACTGAGGCCGGTCACAGCGCAGTGCACAGGGCGTATCCAGTACTTCCACCTCACTACGACTACTGCAGCCAGAGTGCATCTTTACTGCACAAAACGTCACCAACCGCACTCCACGCAGCAAAGTGAGCTTGGCAAAAGTCAACGGTGAGTAATGGACGAGCAGCTCAGGTCAAATCTGAGGTCCTGAGAGGATCTGAAGCTGATTGTGTTGGATTTTTACCATTTCCGTAGCTTCTTGATTCTGTAGTTTCCACTTCGGTGGGCTGTCCGATCTGACCGGGACATCTGGTTCTGTGAATGATGATCTGAACCCACTCCTGGTTTACATTTCTGTGTCTGTGTGAATCTTCTTCGGATCAGCTTCTCAATCTTTCTTCTCGACTGCTGCCATTTACACTGCACAGAGGAGAGTTGACATCTAAATGAACATAAAGACTAACGTTGTTCTAACAGTGTGTACGAGGCAGAGGATAATGACTTCAATAAGCTATTTTGGTGATTCATCTCTGGATTTTGTCTTTGGTAGAGTCCATCTGTGCTGCCGACCGCAAGCAGAAAATGTAATCTTTGCAGCCATATGGTCAGAATGTATAACACCTTTTCATTTAGGATTCTGCTGCACAATAGAAAGAAAAGGCAATGTCTAAAACCTCTGACCTTCAAAGTGAGATTCTTGTTCTCTGAGCCCGCCACAAGTATTCACACAAAAATTTCAACCCAAAGGCACACTTGACTTTGAAGTCACATGTAACAATAGATTACTTCAAGATCATACACATTTGGACTCTTCACTCTCACAGCTGTCACAAAATTTAACAAAGTTGTTCATAAAAGTAAACATTTGTTTAAAGATAAAACAAATACATTTTATTTACGCAATAATACATTGCACAGTCCACATTATTGCATAAATCGGCTACATAGTCAAATAATGTATATACACCTCACTCATATTTTAGACATGCAGTTATATCTTAATTCAGTCAAATTAAAATCCCAAACTATAGAGTTATATATCATAAGAAGTGATGTAAAGATAAAAAGCAACAAACAAAACAAAAACATTCTCTCCATTTCCCACATATATAAGATACATTTACGGAGCGAAAGGCCATAGACCTGTCAATATTTTGCGTGTATTTTACAAAGCTTTGACAGAGTCACAACCTTTAATAAGTGCAATGTACAATGCAGTGTGATGTTATTAACGTTGTCATTAAATTTGCAGTACAAAGTGCTATCCATGATCATTTAGGCCATTTCAGCAGTAGACTTATGCGCCAACAAAATGTGTCCCCATTTGGCCCCCAGGTCACAGTGTGGACAACCCTGCATTAATAAGGATAATAACTGTCGCTGGGTGCAAGCATGTGCTATTTGGTTAAATCAGTGGATGCACTGATGCAACAAACAGTATAATTTTATGTTTCAAAAGACATTCCCTTTAACACTGTGCAGACTTCACACATTTGTTTTGACCTTCTCCCTGTGGACCTGGCAGATGCTGCAACTCTGATCCTCTGTATTTTCAGTCCAGTTTTGTGGTGACACACAGAACCAGGCTCCAACACAGAGTCCCGCGGCGCAGCTGTGGAAGCCACTCACATCTGCAAACATCTGCAAACATCCAACACGAGAGGGAAGACCCACACTTCAGACCCCACTGTGCAAATCTAGACCAAGTCCAAACCTCAAGCCAACTGATAATGTTCACAAGACCTTGACTATTTCTCTGTGCTCCTTTTCCCACTGAGTTTGATGGAGCCAGACCAATTTCGCAGAGTACAATAGTGCAGAAATTGCTGTCTCCAGATGTGCAAAAACTGCATTGTAATTGCTACCAGGGGCTGTCCAATTTTCTCTTCATATTCTGCTATGACTGTGTTTATGCTACTGCTGCTCTGTGGTGAAGTTGAAAAATATAATTATGTGCCACTGTTCTTTGTTAGTTAAGCATGATATATTTGCTTATTGTGATAATGATGGCTTTGTCAGTGGAACGTGCCGAAAAAAAAAAAAAAACATAAAAAAAAGATGGTTTCAAAGATGGTTTCACTTTGATTAAGTTTGGTTATAACTTGCACAGTGTTTAGTTTTGGCACTTGATGTCAACAACAGATACTTTCAGATTCAACATGTTTCAACAGTTTGACAACTTTCTAAGATCAAGAGCTTGGCTTGAACTTGAAAGTGACAATATCATTTTTGTGATTCCAGCTTGCATTTTTCCTCTGTATAATCAATCCATTTAAATTTCATACATCTTTACTGACTCACTTGAATTGTCCCACAGCAAATGACGCTAATGATTAAAAATTATGACTTTGGTCTGGTCTTAAAGTCTGACTTGCACATTGACTTATTTGGGGTACTTGGTTTTCATACCGTGAAACCAAAATCTGTCTAACTCGTCCTTCACTCTCAAAAACCCTTTGAGATTTTCCACATATTTAATTTTCTCAAACATTCATTTTTGGGCTTGTGCACGTCTTTAAAGCAGCTTTTTTCAGACAGCAAAGTGAAACTGGATTGGACCACCCAAGCACAGCCAATCAGAGCTCTGCTTTCATCTTTTATTTCCGGGTTGACGAGACATAAAATCGTGCACAGAGACCTCATTTTTGTCACAAAGTACTGCTTTTCCAAAATACTCTTTGAGGTGAAACACAAAATTTACTAAAGTAAAAAAAAAAAGGCAGGTAGCCCAACTTTAAGATCACTCAACTCAGATTCAGCTCTTTTCAACTCGTTCCTCAGAAAAACTTGCACAAGGTTTTTGTGACTCCTAGGCTGATGCTGCTGCCCCACTGAATATCAATCCCAGTTCAGGAACATAACATATAATCCCTGTAATCCTACGGACAGTCCCTGGTAATGGCTCCAACAGTAGCCCAGTCCAGCCTCTGTACTTTGTGTCCTGGCTTTGTCGTCTCAAGAACAATGGTCTGTTCAGGGGAAATGCAGTAAACCATAAATTGTCCTGACGTTGATGATGTCGTCTTGTCCATTTGTGTTTGGCTTCGGCCCAGCTTTGGTCAAACAATATATTTTACAAATCTTTTGCAGTCAGGGTTACGTTCAAGAGCCAGCCGCTGACAGCAGGGAAGAGCTGGATTCATAAGGAACATATTGTTGTTGTTATGGGCTGGGGAATTCGTCCAGCAGCCTACAGACTGAGAAATGCTGAGAATCAATGAAACCAAAGTGATTTTACTGCAGCTTAATGTCTATGATATACCAAGCTTCTAATGGATGCATTCAAGGACACATAGAAAAACACACATCATTCCTCAGATGTATTTACAAACTATACTACAATGGTGGAAAGTAAAAATATAATATACAACTTAATTAACATTTTATCTTTACTTTATGTAAGTACATTTTGCGACAGATACTTCTTACTCACTCTTACACTGTAAGAACAGGAATCTATGCTTTCTACTCCACTACATTTTTTAACTGGACTGAAAAAGAGTCATTTTAACACATTCGTGGTGACATTCTGTCTACAGGTTTTGAGTTTAAGCCCTGGCTTTGAGTAAACAAAGCTATATACACAAAATTCACAACAAAAATTAGAGTAGTACAATAATCTGCAAAATCTTTCAAAATCATCACATTTAATGCTTTAACAGTTTTCAAAATCTGTGAAATACTATTACATACTAAGTAGTTTTTGTATGTGCATTTACTTAGGTTTGTTTTTGCTCCTGTACTGTACCTGTACTTTTACTTTTGCTTAAGTAATGAAATTGAGTACTTCTTCCACCAGTGCAATACAGCCCTAAATCATTCAAACGACTTTTCTATATCCCACAAAATGATCGGCAGCAATTTACAGTGTGTTTTCCACCGATGGGAGTGATACTGGATTCTGGGCTATAAACGCCACTCGCACATGTTTATTTTTATTTCATTTAGTTCAGCCTCCAACACTTTGCCTTGTGATTTAAGGAGGTTCAGCAAGGTTTTGGACTAGGACCAGCTGCAGCACAAATAACTATTTCAACCTTGAATGGAACCATACTAACCTGAATCCCTGATGTGATCTGATATAGATTCATGTTATTCACCCTAATATGTGTTTGATAATTGTGGCTGTTCATAATGAACTCAACTCTGCATTATTCAATTCAAAAATATATATGTGTAGTAGTAGTTCAGTACCAGAGTTATGGCACTGCTGTTGTTGTTACCTTAAAGGAAAAATATGATCAATTTTTCATATTTTTATTATCCTTTAAACATGCTATTGGGTACCTTATATTTGCCATCCCTTTTTTTGAAACAAACAAACAAACAAACGAACAAACAAACAAAGATATGTTATTCATTAAATAACAAGTTTTATGTCAAATGACGCTTACTGAGTACATCCAGCCACTAGATGGCGACTTAGCACTCACACAATTTAGTGACGTTAGCTGTCTACAAACATTATGGTGCGGGTGAGCTGGAGCAGTGAACGTGTTTAGATGGCAGAAATGCTCAGAATGAGTCAGGCAATGATTTAAGGACTTAAAACAGCAGAAGATTCTCGGATAAGTGACGTATGAAGTCTGAAAAGACGTCCCAGAACCAGGAAGTTCAACAAGAAATGTTTTTGACGCTCGGTGAGGGGAGGATTTTCTAGTGAACATTCCGCAACTCCAGGTATGTTTTTGATGATGGAACATTGTTACAACATGATTAAAAGCTCAGTCACTAGCAGAATATTTGTCCTTTCAGCACAACATCTTCCATCCTGTATACATGTACTTTGACATAGTATGGTGGTTGCTTATGAGAGTGGATGGAGCTCATGTCATATAAAGGCACTATGTTTATCATTATCTGATTTCTTTCTGCTTGTTCACACCAGTGAAGATTTTATACAAAATGGGGCAATCTAATGGGGCAAAGACAACAACGAAGGAGAAAATGTTAAAGATTGTTGTTGTTGAGTTATTTAAATTTATTTAAATTGTTTATGATTTGCATTCCAACTACAACAGTTTCTCAAAAACAAAACAAAAAAACAAAAAAAAATCCATTGATTACCTGACACATATTACAAACATCAAAAATCAGATCTTTATTGGGTTATCTGATTACTCTACTGATCACATTTTTAATGTAAATATAATAATGTTTAATATTTCTTGTTTATAAGGTGAGTAGAAACCATTTGAACAGTCAAAAGTTATGATTCCATTAATTCTGTTGTTTTCCACATTTATTTTACAGACAGACAGATAAGAGTTAACATTCATACAATTTGCCCAACAGACTTTCACCTGTGCATGAAGGTCTGAATGGAAAATAATCACCTATAATCAGCTAAAAGGGCTATATGTATGGAGTGAACAGTCCAGGCTACGTAATGCTAAAAATTCCCACTTACATATACACTGGGGTGTGCTCCGAAAGGTCACAGAGCAGACTGCCAGCTGGTGCTGCGTGGCCCGTCACTGTCACTCATAATTCAACAGGTTAATCCTTCATCCTGTCAGCATTCATGAGCGGCTTTCAGCACCAAGTACCCCATCAGCTGGCCCTTTACCCATTACCCAAACCAGCCTTACCTCACTTCTCATCATGGAGGTTAAGACCCAACTCAAATAGGTTTAAATAGATGCACGAAGCATGTCTGACTGATTAGCAGATATGTATCTCACTGGTGTGTGTGTGTGTGTGGATCCTGGAGTTATTTTCTGTAATACCCCCAGTTTCATTTCAGTTTGGTTTAAGTCCAGGTGGTTGGTCTAATGCGGTCCAGATGGGAGTCGCACACAGCTCGGAGTGGCCAGATTTTTCCAGAAATTTTGGTTCGAACCAGGGCTTTGCTAATAAAAGCAGAGGAGATTTTCACAGTTCCGCAGACAAAACCGTGCATTTTAATCCTCCCAGGACCGCAATGTTATACTTTGTTTTTATTAAAGCCAGTGATTGACAGCTCGGAGGGAATTTTCCAGCATTAAAGAGGGGGTCTTATTGGAGAGGACAGAGCGGAGAAGAGTGGAGGGAGCTGGCGCGGTGCTACTGACTGATGCTTGGCTCTGTGAGCAGCAGTGTAGCTCTTCCGCTGTTTGTCTCCCCATTAGCAGAGGTTAATAAAGTCTATACGCTGAGTCCAATTCTCCCACTCAGCCACCGTGCCATGAAACTGGGGTTTATTAATCAACTTTTGGATTCAAGTCTCATGGATGGAAGATTCTGTTTTACTCCTGGGGCTTAAGATGTATGCAGGATTTGTATTAGAAATAAAGTAAAGTGGACACTGTTTTCCAAACTCATGTCAAAAGAATAGTGAGTTGAATGCTCAAGCAGCCTGTATTGTTTCCATATTGGACTGGTATTAACACGCTCTTGCTAACAAAAAGTTCAATTTAAGATATTATTAACACTTATTTAGTGCTGCTTGGTGGTGGTCTAAACATTCACATGTAGCAGGCTCTGTGCAGCTTCAGCGCCGTGAGATCGATTCCCTTCTCCAACAATTTGCTGAATGTTCTCCCTGCTCTTCTGCCCCCCACAAATATTTGTAGTTTCAGATGGTGAAAAAGACTTACAGTTGTAAAATGAGAAAACCTACCGAGAGAGAAAAACTAGTTTATGTTGTACCAGATTTTTTGCATGTAATAAAGTTAAATCTGTTTTGCCCCACTTAAAAGGTGCACTTTTCCCAGTTCAATGCCAATTTTGATGTGGTTTACGTGCAAATGTGAATGCACCCAGAGTCACTATTCAGGTGAGGGGTCCACCACCTGCTTCTCTCAACGGAGACAATGTAACTGCTTTGCCTGGAGAGTTACACAGTATGGCATTAAACCTACCTCCAAAGCGACAACCAAGTGACACAATAACATCTAGTTATAGGTCAGATCTGTAGAGAGACAAGATCTCTCTTTTTTGATAAAAAACACCAGTTATTGATCTATGCATACTGTGGAACATACAAGGCAAAGTAATAACATCTCCATGGTGACAAGCAGGTGGCGGACCCCTCACCAAAATGTGCGCCCCTTTAGAACTTCTTTTTGAAACGTTTGTTACTATGAAACTCTGATGACTTACAGGTTTACACAGACTAATGTGATTAATAAAGAACTAATTTGGGGGAAATGCATTTAGACTTTCAAGAAAATATGTTGATTTTGTTATTTTATTTTACCAATGTCTACTACAACTGCACGTTCAAGGGGTATAGCTATTACAAGAAGTCTTCGCATTTTCACGAGTGAAGCTGCTCATTGTCATATAGATCTGTGCAATAAAACTGTCAATAAAAGAACAAATCCCTTGTGTTCATAGAGCATTTACAGAGGTGCTGTAACATTTATCAGTCTAGAGCTCCACAGTGTGTCTCTGACAGTCTGATACAAGCGCGCTGGAGGAGTCCCACCTCTGACCATGTGCTGTTTCTTTTGGTTGCTATGATTTTGTGGTGACTGTCAGCTGGCCGTCCCACTGTAGATCCTGGTGAAGTCCTGGCTCTGGTCCTCATCGCTGACACTACTGAGCTGTTACACAAAATCTCTTATGATGCTGTGTCCAGTTGATTCTTTCAACATGATTTCTTCATATAACGTGTACAAAATGGAATATATTAATTGTGGTTTCTTGTTCTTGGCAGATCAGTTTTTATTGCATGACAGCCAAATACTATTAATTCCTATGGTTGCCGCAGTTTTTGTATTTCATGCCTTCTTCATCATAATGTTTGCTCTCCAAGTGCATCTGGCAATTGTCTGAAGCACTTAGTACCAGGATTGTACTGCTCAGACGGGCTTTAAGAAGATCAATAGCTTGTTATGTTATTTATGAATTGCTACCAAAATCAGCACTCTGATTTCCAACTATTGTTTTATTCATTGACACTGGGCCAGAAAGACCTGACACGACATCAGAATTAAAGCTTGCCCACATGTTCATTACCTCTTTCAAGCGTTACATGATCTCCTCTCACAAATCAAAGGGGTATATTTTCTTATATAGAAATATTTATGTCTCGGAGATTAATTGGCATCAGACATGTCCTAATAAACCAAGATCCAAAGTTCTTTATGCACTAGTGTACATGTGTAGATATTCAGTAAGAATTTCTTTAACATTAATATAAAATGCTTTTACCAATCCAATTCATCAATCTTGGCATTTCTAAATTATTACCATTTCCAACTTCCTTTCTTTCTTGGGTTGGTTTCTTGGCTCCTAAAAGAGACCAAAGAAGTCGTCTTCATAAAATGACAGAGGTTTTGCGACCAGACTTTTCCATGGTTTCACAAATTGAATGAATAACAATAGGGGCAGTTTGGAGACAGTTGTCCAGCTCATATCCGATACCTGGCCTGAGTGTCCTGACCACAGAGTACAGCGGGTGACAGCAGGAAAACAGGTGGCCTTCTCATCTGAAGATTATTATTCATTCAGAATATAATTGGGCACTTAAATGGGAGCTGAGGTTACTGCAGGCTCGTGCTTCACATGTGACAAGAAGAAATTATGCTGTGTAGAACAAATCAAAGTGACATTTTTTACCTGGCGAATTGGTATCAATTGGTAGAGTGGTTAGCATTTCTGTCTCTTAAATTAGAATTTGGTTTAAATTTGGTCTGAAATGTCAAATTTCAAAAGAAATGTATGTGTAAAGTGTTATTTGCCAAATTAATACAGTCAGTAATGCAAGAGATAATCCCCAACTGTCATAACTTGACTCTCACCACTGCCTCGGCCAAAGTTTGAACAGAATGAATATTTAAATGCATCTGAACAAGTTTGTGCATGCAGTATATACATTTGTGTTTTTAAGGGAACTGTATGAATATTGTTTGAACTTTCTCTAATGCTGTCCCAGAGGTGTTTTTCAAACCACACACAGACTTTCATGAGGTCTAAGTGATGCGTTCATCTCAGGAAATGTCTTTTTTTTACAACCAATTAAAGCTGATGGAGGGCGAGAAAGAGGGTAAAGAATGTTACCACAGGACGTGACTGTCCATCTGAGATGGACTGAGACAGAGCTAAGGATGATAGGACAATTTGGACGCTGAAGGATTTGACACATTCACAGGTGAACAGGACATAAAGAGGAAGAAGTCTTTACAAGATGGGTGGTGTTTAAACCAAAACCACAGAGTGAAGTTTCAGTTTCATTGATAGATTGATTTGTGTGACATTCTAGTCTAAACTTTAAATTGAACTGGAGGGCAGGTCAGTTTTAATAGAATTTGTTCTGGGTTACCTGGTTTATGACCTAGTTTATGTTTAATAATTCTGTAGTTAATGGGCCTGTATTCACATGAAACAAAAACTGTCACAAAGTTCAATGCTACAAATGAACTGAATACTAGCTTTTGAATTACATTATTTGTTTCAATCAATCATAGATTTATTACAACAACAACATTGTCCTCCATGAAATTGTGATATCAAATTCAATAACACTTCCATGGCTTTCAACCTGCTGTTTTCATGTAACATTTTTAGGACCTTTTGACCTTTGAAAAGATGATTTTGTTGTCATTTCTTAATTGCTATGGAAAAATTGCTAATTTTCCAACACAAGGCTAGGTTATCGTTTCACCAAAGACAGAGATAGGGCAGAAAATGGAGCAGAGCGGTTTTGGACCGGCCAGTGTGGAGATCTGGAGGTCTTTGGCACTTTCACAGGTGTGCACAGCAGGGACCTGAACAGGAAGTAGTTGTGCGTGTCCATGTACTGTATGTATGTATGCATGTGTGTGTGTGTAGCTGCCAAACGGGCCACCTGTCTTTCCCTCGTTGTAGTTTTAGTGTTTCCTTTCATCCGGCCCACTGCAGCACAGATCCCACTCAGAGCCTCCCGCCTGTGTGCGAGTGCGTCCCTGTAGGGTTTGTTAGACTAATGTTCCTAAAGGAGCACTTTTTTCCTTCACATTTTATATCTTTGTTCTTTTTGTTTTATTGAGACAGTTGGAGTGGAAGCAGGAAGTTGGCCAATGTTGTACACCAGAGACAGGTACTGCTCCAAAGTCAACAGGAGGTCATGCATCAGCAGCGAGCAGTAGCGCTACCGATCCCACTTTAATTAATAGGCCATATTCACCTGGGTGCCATCTGAACGTAAAAACATGGATGAGTTGGAAAAAAAACAGGAAGTGGGGCTGTCTCCTCCACTGACTCTCACGTCGCAGCGGTTTGAGAAACGACTGCGTGGTGCGTTCAAGAGGAGGAAGTCAAACGCCGAAACAGCAGCTGTCTAAAATCAACATATAACTCATCCCTGTCCCGTAACAGAGCGATTCAGAGCTTTGAAGAGAATCGTCCTAAGTTATGTGAGACGTGGAGTCATAAACAACACCATGTTTGAGCAAAAACATGAGCAAATTGTCTCTTTTCTTTGGCATTAAAAAAATAAATGCTGAATACTTGCTTTGGCATCAGCAAAATAGTGCTCTGGATTGCGACATGTCAACTATTATGCCCAATTAAAATCTCCAGGAACTAACATTTTGTGTGTTTTGTGAAGGCACAGAGCCCTGGAACCAGCACGGACCAAAGCCGGCGTGGAGACAAACTTTGCGCAGGCATACATTTTGTGATATAGGTAGTTTGCACCGCTGTGGTCAAATCAGTCTGGAGCCCGGAATCTGTCGACTGCAGAGGTCGAACCACAGAGGTGATCTGCGCATGCGTTTTGGGTGCACGGTGGCAGAGCGGCTAGAGCTTCTGCCTCTCAATAAGGAGATCGTGGGTTCGAATCCCGCACCACCCCAACATCGTGGTTTCGAATTCTGAACCACCCTAACATCACACGATCTCTCTGAGTGGAGTCTGCATGTCCTCCCCGTGTTACCGTGGGTTCTCTCCGGGTTCTCCGGCTTCCTCCCACCGTCCAAAGACATGACTGTGGAGGTTAATTGGAAACTCTAAATTGTCCCTAGTGAATGAATGTGAGAGTGAATGGTTGTCTGTCCTTGTCTGTCTCTCTGTGTCAGCCCTGCGACGAGTTGGCCACTGTCCAGGGTGTACCCCGCCTAAGGCCCAAAGTCACTGGGATAGGCTCCAGTCACCCGCGACCCCTAACGGGAATAAGCGGTAGAAAATGAATGAATGAATGAATGAATGTGAAGGCACAACCAGTGATGGGCTATAACACTGAATTTTGATTCAATTCAATACTAGCTGTATCGTAGACATCAATCTGATACAGATTCCAATGAGTTTTGTATTAAATGCATTGAAAAGCTTTTAAAGAATGTTGCTTTTGCTTTTAGTAAGTGAATATATAAGAAAATAAGAAAACTTTGAATATGAACAATGCATTTCAAAAAATGAAGAAAAAAAAGCTTAAAAAAAAAGACTGTATTTGTATTAATATTTTGCATTGATCTCCAGGAACAACTGATCTGTATCCTAACTTGAGTTCCTACATTGATTTATTGGGGCCACACTTTGGGGAATTTTAGCTCCTGCTCAGGGGCAGTGACCCAGGAACCTTTTTGTTAACACGTCACAAGTACAACATTAACTTTATTGGGAAATGTTTCATTTATTTTCTGACTTAGACAAACCTTTTTCATCCACAAGAGAGATATTCTGGACACACTAGCTCCAAAAATACAATTTTTACACAGTGAGTCGTAACTAAAATTCTGAATACTTGTTTTATTGTTTATTTATTGTTTGCAAGAGTGTTTTGTGCATCAGTTGTGCAGGTATGAGCAGGTTTACACTTCTCAAAAGGAGTAGGATGAAGTAGAAACAAAATGTTTTTATTTCTGAACTTAATGTTATATTATATTATATTATATTAAAATTAGTATTATATTATATTACTATATATTATATATATTTGAACGTTAAGCCACTGTTGTTGTGTGGTTCCTCTGAGTAAATAGTCACAGCAGGATAATTGAGACTTATTTCTTGGTTCTGTCATGTTAAAAAAACGCCTATTATTTAGATATCGCCTTGAAGGAAACTCCAAGTGCTTTACATTGCATTATCCATTCACTTCTTCAGCCTGACAGATGGCTGCCAACTTCCTTTCCATCCACATCCAACTATCATACATTCATGCAGAGGCAAGGTGTGTGAGGTGATCTTGCCCAAGGACACAACAACAGAATTGCTCAGAGTTGAGATCACATTTTGATTCGTGGTTGAAAATGGACTTTCACTCTTTCTTTACTGATGCCGAGACAACATTGCCCATCTTCCATCACTCCTATTTTTCAATCAGACAAACCATAACAAGTCTATGATCCAAGCTCCGGTTCAGCCTGGTCCAACTCGCCCCCTCGCTCATGTCGTCTGCTCCTCATCTGATCCACTTTCAAAATGCAAAATACAGGGATCATTAGAGGGCTAAGCTATAACACAGGCCAGTCTTTTTAATGTGCACGATTTTGTCCATCTATTGGAGAGTATGTAGGTTTTATCGTAGTGTGTAAACGGTCATCTGTAGAGCGTAGGCGTACGAGGGGAACCTGATCTGCAGCGTGTGGGAGTGAACCAGGCAGACGCACAGACAGCCTGCTATACACATCAGACCGGCGCTCATTTAGGACGCACAAGACACTTTTTCAAATGTACTTCTTCCTTTTATAAAACCAAACTCGGTAAGATTATCCCTGCCTCATTGGATCATAATAGAAGCCCGATCCTTTAAACAATACACGCAGTACCTTTTAAATCTTTCACCTCAGGAAGCAGGCAGCCAAAGGGACTACTTACCTCCAAATGCTGTCTGGACACTTTTACTTTTGTTTGAATTAAGAATAAAAACACATACTGGGTAAGAGGCAAAGATAAAGATGAAAAATATAGAAAGTACTGAAACTTTGAGTTAAAAAAGTGTAATGTAGTTTTATTGATTGATTATTAGACGCAGAATTGTATTTCAAGTTTCAAGTCAAGCTACGCAACTAAAATTATTACCCGTTTGAAGGGCATTTTAAAGGTGCACTACGTGACTTATCTATTGCAACAAGTGGTGCCAAGTTACAGTTCATATCTGAGTGAGAATGCAAGGTTTATAAGGATTTTCTTTTGCCAAAACATACAACACATTTAATTAAATAAATAAAAGGTAGATAAGGTTAATGCCATACTGTGGAATGTTTCAATATACTTCATTCTGTCATTGATAGCACAGTATAAGCCGATTCTGCAGGAAGTGTTGCACAACTATCTCCACTCCATTCAATAGTCGTGTTCGATTTCAAGTGAGATTTATTGATGTTCATTTTAGAAAGTGTTTCTCAAAAGCCACAGTTAAATCTGCACCTCCCTGCTTTCATCACTCTGGGAGATTTTATTTCTGTACGTGTCCTCAAGTTGACAGGACTCCCAGGACAAGGCAGGGTGCTCAATAAACCACACTTCCTCTTTGAGAGGTGTGCTGGAGGTTTTGACAGTTTTTACAACAAAAAAGAACACAAATTACACAATTACGGAATATATCAGAAAATCTTAACGAAGCATCTTGAAGTCATGTGCATCTGCAAAGGCACACATCTTATTTTGCTTTTCTAAAGATATAGGGCCCAAGACCTGAAAGTAATTCTTGGCTCTTCAAGTTCATGGGTCAAAGATATTTGTAAATTGTGCGTCTTTGATCATTCTTATTCAAACTATTAGTTATGTCTTAAATTTGTAAAACGTATTGATTTAAATAGTTTAAATCATATTTTTATTCCTAACAAAAAAACTTATTTTGCAGCTCTTTATTTCCTGGCTTCATGCCTCTGGGCTGTGTAACTTGGTAGTATTTTGTTGGTTGTTGTTGTCCACAAAACACTTAACACATGGTGAGGAAATGCCCCACATGGCACCTTGTCTAAAGAAACAGTTTGTTAGAGAGTTAGCACCTAAAAATAATTTGGAAACACCAAACCAACAGTCTTCTGGTTAGCATTCATTAAAAGAAAGTCACTCAATGGTGGAAAAATACATTTGAAGTACTTTTGTTATGTGGTTTTAAAATGCCACCACAGACTGGGTAGTGGCTGAGTCTCATAAAAGCTGTATTTAAACATGCAAACACACAGTGACTGGAGAGAAGAGAAACTCTGGTTCAGAGCTAAACATGGACGCCAGGTGCAGAGCACGATTAATGGTGAAAAATAGCTGAAAATCAAAGGGCAGAAGTTCACGCCAATGACCCGAGCTGGAAAGTAACCATACTTTTTTATTCAATGATTGTTTTTATTGTTTTGTTTTTTAGTAAATATTCTGCAAAACTTTTCAAGGGTTCTATTATGGGCAGAATGGTGGCAGTAGTAGTAATAGTAATATTGAAATAAATGTACAGTACATTTTAATACCATATATTAATGGAAATATTAACTTGTATCATTAGGATTGTACAGGAAGCTTACACCGCGTTGTACTTTTTTTTTTTTCTCTATGTAAGGTTTTCCAAGGAATACTTAGAGAAATATTCAGAGGACCATTTAGATTTGGACCTTCACTGGACCTGCATCATTTCCCACAGCGCATAAGAGATGCTGACAGATCAAGGACACAGCGAAATGTACAAAAACCTGTGCAGAGGAAATAAATAGTGTAAATAAAATCATAAATTGTGGATAAACATGTTTGGGAAATCTGGCATGGTGCGTTCACGGACACCCGGGAAAGCCATCACGGGGCAGACGCTGGCCAGTAGTGCTCCGGGGAAAAAGAAGGAAGAGCGCAGAGGAAGAGGAGCATGTGGAAAGGTAACGAGAAGGACAGAGGGGACAGCGGCCAAAGTCCAAAGACCCAAACCTGCTGATTCGATTCACAGACACTGCTCTGTCTATGGGCTTTGGAGCGCTCCTTTGCCTTAGACTGGATGACACATGCACGCTTAAACTTATCTGTCTTATTTGAGTCTGTCATCTCCATAACAACGGTCGATAACATGATTTCAATACATAAACAAATAAACTACACAAATTCATATTGAGATGCTAAAGAAAACACACAGAGACATCAGGATAATCACTGAGATGAGCTAAAATATTGTATAAATCAAAACAGAAAATGTATCCATTACTAAATATTGAATTTACTTAAAGGGGAGGTATTATGGTAAATTAATTCGTGTTTCGTCATCATTATTTTACTCCTACTCCTTTTCGAACATCTCAAATGTGTTTTTTTTTAGTCATATCCTGTGTTATTATTTTTTTTTCCCAATATTTTTTTCTATCAAGTAAAGAGTAATCAGATCTATCAATTGCACTTTGATTGAGTCAAGTCTGTTTGAGTAATCCTGTATTGTTCTACATTTGAATGTCAAGTGCTCAGAACATTCCTATTTTCATCTTATTTTAGCAATTATTTGAACAATACAATATTAATCAAGATTAATATTGCAATTTACAATCAACAAAATGTAAAATGATGATCTGCTAATGTTATAGTTCAACACAAAGTACCTGAAAAAGCATATCTCTCGTGTAAAGGCATGATGAGTAGGCTTGTCCACAAAGCCAGATTGAAAAAAGGTGCTCAATAAACATCTACAGACTAAAAGAAGATAAAGCAAACAGACAGATGCTGCACCTGTGTCCCCTGCAGTGGTATAAAGTGAAGAGGTTTATCAGTGTCCAGTGCGGGCCTGTCCTGGCAGCAGCAGCAGGACGGTTAAACCAGTGCTCGGGAAGTCCAGGATTCAATGGAAACTTGAGTGTTTATTGGTTAAAACTGGCTCAGTCCTCGTACCGCGGTTCAGTGTAGGCTCTGTTCAAAACACCACTGACAGATCAACACTATTTCCAGATATACAAACTATTTATTGGTCATCACAAGATATTTTCCAGCTTTCAGAGATGATTATTTCTAATACTGCAACCACAAATGTCCCAGCATGTGTTTCTGTGTCCCAGCATCTTAAGGTCTGTAGTATTAGCTGACAAAGTAAAAGGATGATATGTACGTTAAATAACATATTTCCATTGCATAATATTACACATAAATATACACTTATATTTAAGTTTACAATTCCGTAACACACAGCTTTTGATGAATACAAATTTGTCTTTCAAATGTTTGGTGTTGTCCCACAATGTGCCATATGATCAATGCCATGAACGAGTCTTTGAGCAACAAAACAGCCTTGAAGAAACGTCACGAGGCTCCCTGTTGTTGGGATGAGCATATAACGCCTGGTAAAAGTTTCCAATGCAAAAAATAATCCTTAAAAGTATCATTTATAAGTCAAGGAGAATTGCTTTGGAAGTGCAGAGGAAGTCTTGGAACAGTCCTGGAAATGCGTCATAATTTAAACGCACTTCTTCTGTAAGGTTTACGTCCAAGTCGTTAACTTCTGATGGCCGTCTTTCTGTCTCTGTCTTTATTCTGCAAAAAAAAAAGAGAAACATGTCAATTCAGAGACACGTGCAAACATCACCAAAATGACTGATATTAACTTTTGACAGTAAGGCAGGAGTCTTGGTTGACTAAACACGTTCTGTCGATCGATTAGTCAACTAAACGGGTGTAGTATTGTGACAAAGGCTAAAAAGTTTATCTGACCGAAATTGCAAAGGAGTTTAGGTAAAAACAACTATTTATACAAAAGAAGAAGAAGAAGAATTTTTATTTATAGAGTGCTTTTCCACCTAATAGGCACCCAAAGCGCAAAAAGTAGTAAGAGACAGTGATGTAAAAGGCAGATTAAACTCATGATTCAGTCACCCTCTCCTCCTTTCTTCTGTGTAAAATAATTCGATTATTACAAATGTTGGTCGACTAAAACGCCATCGACCGATGAATCGACTGAACGACTGAAGGCGGACAGCCCTATTTGACAGTAATTTCCCTTTATATTTTATGATAATTTCACTGCAAAATCTGCTATCTGTCATTTTGTGCCCCAAAATTGCTCAACGTCCCAACAGTTTGTTACGCAGGTGAAAACAGTAGATGTAAAGACTGTGGTCGAAATATTGGTGATGATGGAGGTGTTGCCACATTTCAATATCAGTAAATATTTTCATCCCCATTCCCAGTTTGTGCTACTAGTGAGTTTAAAAGGAAGCAAAAAGCAAAAATGTTGTATAGTAATGTATGTTTACACAATCATGTAACAAATGATCATAAATCCCACATAGAAATAGGGATTTTTTTTTTTTATTTATTTTTTTTATGAAATCTTAACTTTATTTTAATGTGAGTACAATTGGCTTTGCTACCGATTTTAAAATATTAATACACATTATCGGCCAGAGAGGCAGAGTAGCAGTGATACTGGCTGAGAAAATACATATTGGAACATTCCTCCTACTATAAGACTACAGTTTAAATGTATTCAGTTTAGTTAAAATTTACACTTCAGAAGGAGATGAAAACATAAATCAATACAAAACATCAGCATCAGTGTTGGTTTACAGTAAATAGTTCAAATGAAGCAGAGTTTGCTGACCATTTATTTAACCACATTAGCCACATCAGAGTTGAGTCACAAGAGGCGCGTGATCTGCATTATCTTTGGTATCGGAGCGCAGAGGCCTTGATTTCCTGATTTTCTGGCTGGTGAGCTGGCCTCTCAATCGGGCCAGGAAAATCACATCAGATTTTCCCTCACTCACCTCTGCTCCACTCTGCTCAGGACATGCAGAGCTTCTTGGGACAACTGTGGGTCCCAGACACACACACACCCAAACTATTTTAATGATTGTATAGAATGTCACATCAATTACAACATCGGCTCATTTTTGGCTTTTAATCTGTAATCGTCAAGGGGCTGAGCGTTAAAAAGAGGACATAAATAGACTGAAATCTACTCAATGTTCTGACAATAATTCATCAGACGTATGGCGCTTTTTTGGACTCTGAAAGACGTTTTACAAAGAGGATCCAAACAGGGCATTAAACTTCTGTATTAAAGAAAGGCTAGTTTGAACAGGTGAGTTTTAGGCTGTGATTTGAAGTTCTGTAATGAATCCAAGTTTCTATATCAAAACAATTCGGATTAGTTGAACATATGACTGAAAGGATTTTATCTGCACATTTTTATTATGATTATATATGTTTTCATTTGCTTGATTTACTTGCTTTAAGGCATATTTTCTGTAAAACGACTTTGTGCTCTAAAAATCAACTTATATTAAAACTAAAATGTTAATAGGGACAAAAAAGAGAACAGATGGATCCGGGTCTAATCTAGGTCAAAGTAGCTCAACTAAACCAGATCAACATCAGGATGAAATATGATACCGGAAAAAAGCATACAAAAAACTGCTCAGAACAAAGAATAAACTAAACTTATCATCATTATCATCAACAAGACATAATTTAGAATGTGATAGGGCTATTCTGCTTGTTTAGACAAACACTGTGATTACAATTCAATCGGTCTAAGTTTACATTTTACACATTATGGAATATGAACTCCTAAACAAGGCTGTGTCGCAATATCACCATATGGCTGACACAATAATACTGAAACAACAAACTAAATCTATCATAATAGCTCCAAGGTTCTCAGAAACAACAGAAATGTGCTTACTTTTTTTAAATTCAATTTTAAGATTGAGATTTTATATAATAATTTCCTAAAATTCAAAATTAGCCTTGATTTAATCTTGGTTTTGTCAACGTTAAGCTTTTGTTGTAAGTCTGACTAGTAAATTATGCCATTTTAGTTTCAATGTAAAGGAAATACTTGTGTCAAAATAATGAATATAATATCAGTATCACAGACATTAACGTTATCATTGTAATCATTTTCCTACTCCTAAAGTAATTCAAGAATCTCATATGTTGTAGAAGTCTGAACTGCAGTTTTTTTCAAAGATTAAGATAAGAAAATATGTTATAATAAATGTACATATG
Organism: Rhinogobius similis; assembly: GCA_019453435.1. Taxonomy (NCBI): domain Eukaryota; kingdom Metazoa; phylum Chordata; class Actinopteri; order Gobiiformes; family Gobiidae; genus Rhinogobius; species Rhinogobius similis. The sequence goes on along the minus strand of CM033626.1, from coordinate 21,409,524 downwards.
TAAATAATTCAGTCTTTGCTATTTGTTTATTCAAATTGCAATCGCTTCAGTCTTGCAGCTTCAGTAGGTGATCTTCATTTTTGTCAATGTAACATGAGCCAAACTTCGCCTTAAACGTGTTAACTATACGATTGTGATGTCAAGATTATTCGGTTATCGATAATCGTGATTTATTGAGGTCACAATATAATCAACAATAACTGTAACAATCGTAGGCAGCAGCAATAAGTCATTTCAGTTAAATCTATTCTCCAAAGAAGTCGATTTACGTGCAAAGTACTTTTTTATCTTGTTGTTTATGTGTTAGTATTTATTAATTTAGAAAGTTTGATTTCATAAAGCTCGACTTGTGAAAGAAAGCAATTTAAGTATTTCACAGTTGTTAGTCTTAGTAACAAATGTGAATAATCTTAAAAAGTGATGTTTATGCTCACAACAATCGTAACACTAAGATTTGATATTGTGACATCTCTACTATCTGATCAAGGCACACAGATGAGCTCCATCGTCAAGCAGGGGTTAATCCTGATCATTTTGTGCTCCTACACATTTTCATCTTCGGGTCGTACTTAATAGTGGTCTCTAAGCCTTTACCCCGACGCCCCCATCGGCTTTCCGCTCCTCAGCCGCACACCTGTTACACATTTCCTCCGAGCGTGGATAAGGTGTAGGTGTTCACTGGAAAAATCGGCCTGACTGACATCAACAAAAGGTGGGTAGGTGGTTGGAGGGGTATCAGGACTTAATGACGCAGTGAGATCATAGGATTTAGGACTTGGACAGGATCGGGTCCGGTCTTCCCACTGATGAGAGGTGAGAGAGGAGACAGAGGGGCTGTTATTGTCAATGGACACTCCAGCTGGACCCACTGCGCGGCGTCGTTACAAATTATTATGTTATCTGCGCTCCAGCGGTTAGAGGCTGACGAGCGCAAACAAACACTACAATATTTGTTTAAGCTTCTGAATTTCTGTAAACAGTTTGGTTGGGAAATTGCGAAAAGGAAAATGTTCTTGGCATTTCTCCTCTGGGGTTTACACAGCACATCATCTGCCTCGCTGCATGCAATGATTTCATTCTTGTACAATCAATCCAGAGACTCTCGTTTGTCTGGTTGAATTTGGATGGATTTTAAAGAAATAGATTTAAATCATTACATAAATTGTACTTTTATAATCCATTTACATTTATTAGTAATCAAATAAGCTAGGGCTGAACTGCTATATTGACAATTTGATATGAGCACTTGGAAAATATTGACCTAAATCTAAATTTTAAGATCAGCTGCATATTTACAATGAATTATTAAATCACCATCTATATCAGCAGACATACAGACTAGTGTTGTCACAGGCTTGACTTAACCACAATGTTAATTAGAAACATTTCTTGAATAGAACAGAATGTATAATTTTAAACACAAAATAATAGTATGTTTTTGTGGATTTATGATAGTATAAGAGTATCAAATTTCAATGCATTATTTTAGGAACAATTAGTATATTTTGACAACTCTCCAACCTTCTTTGTATCAGTATCAGCCCCCAAAAATATTAGCATACTAAAACTTGATTTATAGTGCAATGATTTTGTTCTTGTACAATTAATCTTGAGACACTTGTTTGTCTAACTAAATTTTGACATTGGCTATTGACCAAAATCTATTGATCTAAGTTTTATGATCAGCTGCAGATTTATAATGAATTATTATAATCACTAAATACATCAGCACACAGACAACTTGATTTCGATACAGAGGAAATGGCATGATACTCAATACCACAACAATGATAAAAAAACAACACTCCCTGTCAGACAATAGAATGTAATTTACTACACAAAATAATAATATGTTCTTTAATATCACCATGTTTTATAATAGCATAAGAGAATATACTTTTTGTATTTTTTGATAGCCCTGTTAAGCTGTTAACTAAGACTAAACCTTACATTTATTGAGCTACTGTATAAGAAATAAGCGGCTAAGTTTGAACTTGTTACAGCATGATAAGACTACAACAAAAGTACTTTATCAGTTTAAAGAATCCCAAAAGTGTTTAAAGATTTGGCGTTAAATGAGCATGAAATCAGTGACAGGCTACTTTCACCCTGATGGCTTTAGGAAGCACAGCTGTGGACGGATGGAGTGTAACTGGTTCAGTGAAAACACAGGAGGCCTGGGCTGGTAGTCAAAACAACTCCTGAAGACTAATAGGGCACGCTCAGATGACATCCTCGCTCTCCTCTTTCTCTGTCCAAACACAACCACAGAAACATACCACCGCGGGCCCCAAGGAGCGATTTGTCCACACTAATATTCTGACCTGACGATGTTTACTTAAGATACTAGGATGATAAAACCACCTTCAAACATTTACACTCTTTTTAAAAGAACTAAATGCAAGGGACAAGGACGCCATGTCATAATATTCTCGTGTTAAGCCAGTTAGAACAATGCAAACATCTAATTCAGTTGACCTCATGCAAGCACAAAATACTTCAGCTTTCTTCAGCAGACGAGAAGAAAAAACAGCAAAATAGAAATACAATCAAATCTATACAAAATAAAAGTTCTCAGAAAAATAAAGGAAAAGGTAACGATTTCAATGTCACATCAAAATCCAAAACAGTTATACAATTCTTAAGAACTTTATTTTCTCATAGTTGTCAAAGATATAGGCCCTACCTGAAGTATACATTAATGCTTTAAAATAAAGCTCCTTAGTAAACTATTTATAAGGTGTTAATAAGCACAAGTTATATGTTTATAAGCACTTAACAATTACTAGTATTTGTACATGGCTTAAAATACCATATAAATGTTAATAAACCATGTACAAAATGTTCATAAGAGCCTTAATAAGCTGCTTATTAAACTTTTTTTCAATATCCAAGTGATAAATGTTAGCAAATGACTTCTAAAGTGCTTGTAAACAAATAACTATTGCTTATTAATGCATTATAAATAGTTTACTAAGGACCCTTATTTCAAAGTGTTAGCAAATGTAATCAAACAAAGGTATTTAAGTTCTAATATGTTTCTGTCCATCATTCGTTTTACAAAATACATTATAAAAGCCAAAGGTTTGTTTAGTAAAATAAATAAACAAGAATGCATGATGATTAACAACTTTTCATTCGTAAGTCTAATCAGTTTCAACTGTATTCTTCAAGACTGAGGCTCGACTACGTGTGTGCGTGTGCTTTTTTCAAATACATATAACTGAATTTTCCACTCTGTATTGCTGCGTTAAGCCTTTCTGTCAAATACAAACATCTAATTTAGTCACTGGCTGTGTGAAGGGAATGACTGGCTGGAAAAAATAATTACATCTGGGTACAGGCCTGACAATCTTATAAGAAGATTGGTATTCAAGCGTGAAGTGAAAACGACTAATATCCCTTTAATTTATCAACTCAAACCCGTGACTGTAGACTTGGGTGTCTAACAGGAGCTGTAATTACTCTCATAAAGTCGTCAATCTGACTGTAGGAGATTATAGACGGTTA